>JAWLRI010000563.1:4268659-4372210 GCA_034781795.1 Crypturellus tataupa
CTTTTTTGTGTCAAGGCTTTTTCGTGACAGAAACCTTAGGGAAAATTTGGAAAGGTGATTTTTTTTTTTTTTTTTTTTTTTTGAAATGGGCTATTGAAGAGAAGTGGGTCTGCATGAATTAACTGCTTTGTCTGCTTTCAGAAACTCCAGTAATACTTCTTTTTTTTAATGCTATTTAGGATAGGATCTGTCAGGAAAAAAAAATGCATGTGCATCCTTTTCTTAAGAAGTTCAGCTTTTTCCTCTCAAAGTGCTAGAATCTCTCTGGCATTTGACACCAAGCAGCAAACAACTTCACAGTTTATTTCCTGTTATGCAGTATTTTACAGTTGATCTTTTATCTATAGTTCTCTTTATGTTCATCTTCTGGTCTTTTTTCTTTTTTTTTTTTCCTCTTCTCTCTCTTGACTTAGAGGGCTGGTTATACTCTCCAAGAGCTCTTTCATTTGTCTCGCAGCCAAGTTATTCAACAGAGGACCCTGGCTCTACAGATCTTGGGTCGTATCGTTCAAAAGGTAAGTGACTTTACCTGAAATTCCTCCTCGTAATTCAAATTCCTCATGGATCAGGGCCTAGATTCTCTGATAATTATTTTTTTTCCTTTTCACTATTTAATCAACATGAGCAAAATCACCAATGGGGGATTTTTTACACTCCCTCCTCTGTTAGAGAGGGTGCTAGGATGTTTTTAAAATAGTCTCATCTTTTTCTGGGTGGGAAATGCTCCCAAATGTTTTTCTTTTGCAGCTTGTATTCCATTATTTCTCTGGACTCAAGTTTGTTTTCTAGGAGGGTGAGAATGAACTAGTCTACTCTAAGAGCTAAGTGCCAACACTATATGGCAAAATGCATTTTTACTTTTATGCACCTTTACACTTAGTTCTCAGGCAAAGTGCACCCCCTACCTGCTAGTAGTAAGGGAAATAGAGAAGGGGAAACAGTGATCAAAAGATCATGATTATTATAGTAGAATGGTTGTGGATTAGTCAGTCTGATCTAAGCAGAAAATAAATTCTTGTACCTTAAATCAACACCAAGTTGCTGAAGTGTCATCAGAACATTAAGTTATTTTTAGGACTTTCGTTGGGTTGCCCTTGAGTCACAGAATTTTGAGAGAGATGTTTGTAGCATGCAAAGCAGGGTGGATATTCTGATGGCTTCCAGACTGTATGCATTGTAACTGCTCTTGAGGCATGTGCCCTGGGTAGAAACATGGGCCATATGTTAGTAGATAATGGTCCTTAAAACCCCCCTTCCTGGGATACTAGTTTGGGGGATCAGGAATTTGTGATGCCTGTTAGAGCAGTCCTGGGGTACCATGGAAGACTCATAGCTACAATAAAAGAAGGGACTTGGAATGTGGTTCAGGTGCTCAGTTTTATGGTATCTAAATGTACTCTACTGTACTGCTTGACACTATAAGTCTTCCAGTGTTTCTAAGATCATAAGCATTTCTTTTCGCCCTTTTATATCACTGCTTTTGACTGATTAAAAAGGTCGTGTACTTACAGGGTACAGTCTTCTTCGAGAGCAGCCTGTTATGTTGACAGTACACAGTTTAGCTGCTTTACAAATTAAAATGGGAAGCTGCTTTACAAATAAACTGAGAAGCAGTCAGTGCACAGAATGTTGATCCATAACTGGTTGAGATAAGACAACATTAAAACTGTCTCTTTCTGCATATCTTTCAGTCCAAGGCTGGGGAGTTTGCATCCTGCTTGAAGGGTAGTGTTGTGCGCCTGCTCCTTGATGCTGGGTTTCTCTTCTTGCTGCGCTTCTCTTTGGATGATGCAGTGGACAATGTCATGGCAGCATCTGTTGCTGCTCTCCGGGCTCTGCTGGTGTCACTCGATGATGAGGTGAGAGAATCATTAAGTGCTCAGGTTTAATCTCATACTAAACTGCTCATAAGAATCAAAAGGAGAAGATGAGGTAAGTAGCTCAAATGAAGGCTTGTTGAACAGGTCAATTAGATGTCATCTTGAGTTCTGCCCAAAGTTAAATTTGGTGCAGGTTGCTGAGCTTTTCTTTTAGTGTGGGTGCGTGGCTGGATTTTGGTTTTTGTTTTGGGTTGTGATCATTATCAGATCATCACTAAAGTAAGTATAGTATAGTATTTGGTTCTTTTAATATGTCTTATTTTGTTGTTGGCTTCTTGCTTCCCACTTTTTCTGAGCAGATCAGTGACTACATAATCTCCACATTTCCCCTCATGCCTAATACTGGTAGTGTTCTCTCTTCCTGTCATCTCCTATCATTCTTGCATGCTTTGTCTTCCATTGACAAATACTCGCTTTCCCTTCTTCCATGTCTGTTTTTTCATTGCTGTTTTTTCCCATGTCAAGACTGAAGCTTCTTTTGGGGTGTTCAGAGATACTGATTGACCTTGAGCATCAAAATTTATGTGCTGTCTTGGCTGGGCAGAAGCAGACCCCTCTGGGCAAAGCAAAGCAAACTGTGACCTGTGTTTCACTTTTCTTCCATGAAAGCCCCTGCATGTCAGCCTGCAAAGGTGCTAGAGGGGAAGAGTGGGGACAGATTTCAAGAAGTTTCTGGGAACTTCTGCAAGACCACCAGTACTATCTCTAGTGGGAAGGCAAGGGAAGAATTGGGATGATTCCCTCCACATCTTACTGCTTTTATAAGCAACTTGTCTAGTAGTATTCTCTCAGATGAGTCCTGCCCTTAATATGCCTTTTTCCCTTCTGGTATTACTTTAATTTGTATCTATCTGCAGTGCTCTGTGTATTCCCAGCCAAGGACTTAGGGCACTGTGTCTTACGTAAGAAGAGATTGCTGAGTCTCTATATGCCAAAAGCAGCACTGAGTGCTGTGTCACTGTATTTTATCATTTGGAGAGTCCATCCTGTAACTTCATGCTGTTGAGTTTCAGAATGTATCTGTCTGTGAGGAAGGGGCAGGGCAGGAAGTTTGACATTATTCTTACTCTGGGTTTTGTAACACAAACAGGGTTTGTACACAGACGATCAGCAAATGGCAAAGGCTGCCTAAACTTTTTCCCTCTGTTGTTAGTGACTATGAGAAGTACCTCTCTTGCTTTCCTTCAAATACCTGTATGCTATCTTGAGGCTTTTCTTTTTTTTTCCTAGTGGAATGAAGACTGTAGTCTCAAACTCACTATTTTAGTTGGACTCCTAGCCTTGTGCCCTAACACCTGGATTTTTCTGACTATGCCATTCACTTGCATTCCATTTTTTTTTTTATGTTGGATAACTCATGACTATTTGGCATCTTTCATCTGTTTCAGGAACATCTCAGACTTCAGCTGAATATTTTTCTGAATAATGTAGTTATTTCTGAATACTAAATCATGTAATTTAGCTATTAAATGGTTAAAACAATGGAATAAAATTTGTAAGGAAATAATCTTTCACATTCTAAAACATTTTGGAGAAAATAGGTCTGGTTTGGGTACAGTCCCTCCTCTGAGGAGTTGAAAGCTCATTTATTGCAGTGCTGCCTGAGAACAAATTCATTGGATAGTGTTTATTTTGATATAAGGAATGTAACATAACCATTCTGCATTATTTGTGACTCATGCAAGTTCTGCACAGAGTTCGGTAGAGGAAAAAGGCCAATGAATAGGGCTGGGTTTGACCTATAGAGTGCTTGAGGTTTGTAGGGGGGGTTTTGTTTGTTTTGTGGGGGGTGTGTGTGTTTTGTTTTTGTTTTGTTTGTTTGAGGCAGTGGGTGGGTATCTTTAAAATTTTCCAGATGGAGAACAGACATGCACCCTGTCTAGTGAATTTAATTCAGCTCACAGTACATTTACTTTTCTTCATTGCTTTTTATGGGTTCCTAAGTGTCTGTGGGTTATAGGTTAAAATGATTTCCCTGAGAAAAACATTGCATCCTACGTGTACATGTTTAGAATACAATTCATTGCAGGGATAGGAGGGAATTGATTAAGCACTTTAAGCACTCTGTAATAAGTGTCTTGAAATATTTTCTTCTATAACTTCTTAGAAAATTTTATTTTACATGCTCTTCTTACAGAAATATCTTGATTGGACTTTCTCATGGTATCAAGGAATGGTTGCATTCCCTTTTGTCCCTGACAATGAGGAGGAAGAGGAGGATGAAGAGGATGAGTTAACTGAAACCGAGAAGTCTCAAGACAAAAAATCAAAAGATGAGAACAAGCCAGATGCAGATGTGGCTCGATACGATGTTGTAAAAGTAAGGACAGAGCACGGCCTGAAATCTTGTTAGGAAAATATGCTCTGCATAAGGGTTTTTTGTGTTGTTGAAATGAGTATCATCCTGTGGACATTATTAGAGCCTTCTGAGCAAGCATTAGGCTCTTCCCTCACTTTTGGGTATTTTGTTGCTGTCATATTGCCAGAAGGATAATTTTCTTGACTTTTTTGATCTGTTACTTTGGTATCACTAAGTAGAAATCAGCAATAAGAACACTCATGGCCTTCAAATACGTAGGTACACACATCTCCAAAAAAACACTGGAACTTTTTTGTTCCAGATTTGCTGAAACATTACCTTTTAAGCTCACTTCCTTTGAAGTGTAAATTTTCTAGTTACTTTTAAAGTGTCTGTATGCACTATTCCAAAGTTTAGAATGAGCATTAAACCTGGATGACTCTGAACTAGCTAGACTTGCACCCTTTTCTGTTTGGCATAACATTTAGTATTCTTGATATATATGTGTTCTCTCTCTCTCTCTCTCTCTCTCTCTTTATATATATATATATATATATATATATACACACACACACACATATATATGCATAAATAAAAACCTAATTCCACACGCTTGATATAAGGACTGAAGATAGTCATCTTTGTCTTCTCAAAGCTAACCTTATGACTGAGGCCACTGGTTTATCTGCTGCAGTCACGAAAGTCAGTGGTTGCATCACTTAACCTCAAGTGGTTAGGCCTCTATTTGAATAGCACTTGGTTGGTTATAAGCTTCACTGGTCAGATGGAGTAATTTACCTGGGCATCTGGTCTCATTTAGTGGCTTCATGATTTCAGATCTGTTCTACTCAGTGTTTTAAAGGACATAACAGCAGAGATATAGATTGATTTCATCTCTTCTATCCGTAGTTCTGGAAATGGTTGTGTGATTCAGCATAATAGATGTTTAACTTGATCTGAGTAGCCTAAGCTCAAAGAATATTTGGGATAAAATTCTCCAGTGTTCTTGTGAATTTCCATTTTATACTTTTTTTTTTATTGGTTGGTACAACCCAGGCAGTCCAGGTGGTTGAAAAGACGAATATTTAAACCAGTAGCTGAACTCAGACCTAGAACTACAATCTTACCCAACTGCAACTTTTTACACGTGTCTGCACACTGTGAACTCTGGTGTTGTGGAATTGCCTTTTCTTGGACCTAGGAATGCATAACACTGTCACTTAAATTGAAGATTTGTTCTGTCATACTGTCTGTGATCGTGGTCTTTTGCTCTCTGAGCCAAGAAAAATCACATCATCTTTCTGCATCTCTCTCTTCCTACTGTGAAATAGGAACAAGTGTCTGTTCTTTGCTTCTGTCAGCTTTCTCTGAGATAACAGGTATTGTCAGCATTAAAGTCAGTGCTGAATTAGGTGGATGTGATAGCCCAAAAATGAGCATAAGTACCTTTTCAATAACACAGGGTTTTAGTGGCCTTTCTAAGAAAGATTATTGTTCTGTTTGTGATCACTCTGCTTGTGGTTTTGCCCTCTGAAGAACAGAAGTATCCAAACCCTACTAGTGGTCTGACTTGGAACAAAAGTTGAAATGTTCCTGCTGTCTTGCAGTAACTTCTGCTCAGTTGCTTGCATACTGGTAAATCTGCAGAAATTTACCTCTTTGTTTCCCCAGCGGTGATTTAAACACCCTCTATCACTAGAAGAGCTGAATCTGCTTTTCCCTTCAGTGGCTGCAGTGCAGAGTGCAAGGATTAGGAGCATAAGGAAATTATTTTTTTCTCCCAGGGACTTTTGAAGACACGGATCCAGCACCGGCTGAGGTACATCCTTGAGGTGGTACGACCTGTTCCGACTGTAGTCCTGGATATCCTGCACATCCTCACCCATATAGCAAGGCACTCCTCTGAGGCATGCAGCCAGGTAAATGTCCTGTTGTACAGGAGCTCAGGAATGCTGGAAAAAGGTTTGAGAAAGGAAGGAGGAGAACAAATGAGGGTATAGTAAGGGACATAGACTTGTATTTTGGTGCATTGCTGCTAAAATTGCTCCTCTGTGATTATTTGTGCTGTCTGCTGTTTCTCTGCAGCTGCTTGACTGTCCTCGGTTGATTGAGACCATTGTCAGGGAATTTCTTCCCACACAGTGGGATCCCCGAGTGGCTGAACCAGGATGTTTGCTCACCAGTGTCCATGGAGTTCCTTGTGCCAGTGCTATGAAGTTCCTCAGAGTGTTGGCATCTGGAGGCCGAAATGCAACAGCCCGGATGGTGAGTTATTTTTAGAAGAGCTTTTCTGGCTCTTCTAAAAAGGCAAAGGCCTTGCATTCTGCATAAAGATTTAAGTAGATGTGAGACTGAGCCAAAAACCTGGAACTGGGAGCAATTGGGTCAGGATTCTGCTTGCAATCTCACTCTGGAGCCAAGTGTTGCAATAGGGTCAAGAAAATGATTAAGGCATTGGAACATCTGACATGCAAGGAAAAGATGAGAGATTAGACTGGTTAGCTGCGAGAAGAAGAAGCCCAGTGGGAAGTATCTTATCGGAGTATTTAAATACCCAAGGAGATGAGATAAAGAAGGAAATTCCACTTCAGCATTTAAAAACAAAAAACAAACAAAAACAAAAAAACAACTGTTGAAATGTCACAGGCTGCACAGGAAGATTGTGGGCTTCCCACTCTTGAAGTTACTCATAACTCAATGGACACAACCCTGAGCAACCTGCTTGAGAAGGTCCTGCTTTTAAGCAGGGGAGCTGGACTAGGTTTCCAGAGGTTTTCTAACCACATCTGTTCTGTGACACCATGTCTGCAGGCTTGCAGATGCCTCAAGTGAAGGACAGCTCTTAGTGGCACAGTCTGTGTCCCTTAATCGTCTTCTGCTAGCTGAAGGCAAAATTTAAAGGCCAATTGTAATGGGAAGTGGAGTAAAGAAGCTAAAATAACTTGAGGAAGGTGCATGGGGTGAAGGAGTTGCTGCCAGTATCACAGTAATGTTGCTTTCTGCCTCTGTACTAGTAGAGGAGCTGGCTCAAGTTTTCAGTGGTTTGTGTTCTCTATAATGCAGCTACACAACACTGTGTAGCACAGCTCACTGATCCTGGTAAACAGGTAGATGCTGAGAGCATATTTTCAGATGTATTGCTCTGCATTCTTCCATGTTCCACTGAATTGCAACTCTTAGGACTTTTTTAAACCACGGATTTTATGTGTTTTTTTTTCTTTGTATTTTATAGCCCTAGTTGAACTTTCCTGTTATTAATTTGTCTTTAACTTTGAGGTCATTTATCAGTATTTCCGGGCTCTCTTACTTCTGGACAGGTTTTCCCCTTCAAAGATAACTGTGTTCACTCATGTAGGTGATCACACTGGCACTATAAATGCAAAGCATCTACCAATAGTGGGGGCTGTTACAGTGCAGTGGCCACCTCTTTGGGTTTTCAGTTCAGTATTTTTAACAGCATCTAATAAATTGCCATCCAGGAAACTGCTAACCTCAGCAATCCTCAGGGCACACCCTTCTGCGCTATAAAATGCATAGAATAATGTGTTGATAATGGACAGCAGGATACTTAAAGGCTATAAGTGGCTCTGTGGATATAATAAAAAAAAACTTAGAATTTTATGCCTTCTCCAGCTCTGTGTACTCCAGGTTTTTCAAGGTGTGCAAAAATGTATGTAAGGTTCTGGCCACTCAGATTTTTGTCTATTGTGTTTCACATAGCTGTGGCAGGCATTTAAACATGGAACTGGAAGATAAAACTAAAATAGTCAGTGTGAGAATGTTCTGAGGCTTATTTTACTTAACAAAATTCCTCCTCTGGAAATAAAATTGACTTTGCCCTCTGTTCTGTAGGAGGGGTGTCAGAATTCATAGCTTGATTCATCAGCTCCTTTGCTTTCATGCTGCTACAAGATAATTCTAAAGATTTTGGAAATTTTATTATCCATGTGTTCTGAGAAAGAAATTGTCAACTCATTTGCTAGGGCAGAGCACACACTAGGTTTTGTATGTGTGGGAGAGGGAAAGAGAAGCTCTGTCTTATGGTTAAGCAAAAATATCCTGTTGTTAGGGAAGATAAAAATTATTTCTAGAGAACTGTAAATGAGTCACGTTATGGTGAGTTCAAAACTAAAATAGCCTCAGAACATTTCCAAAGCATCAAAATCCTATAGTCATACAAGACTAATAGTCAGGAGATGCCCTTTTTGTAAAATACATAATTATAGAAAGATTTGGGTTGGAGGACCTATGAAAACCATCTAGTGTGACATCCTAAAAAGCAGATTGGTGTTCTTTCAGTAGTGTTATATTCAGTTTTCAGTTTAGTATCTTTTCCATAAGATAAACCTTTGCATATAAACTGGAATAATAAAGTTTTGTTTGAGACTAGTTAAAGAACAATATTTTTGCATTTAAAATACGAGTTGAATGTTATAGAGAGTGTTCAGAACAGGAATGTGTGGAGGCTAGACAAGCAACTTTCAGGAATGGTCTAGATCTGTGTTTGGAAAGGATTGAGTAATGCCAGACATCCCTCCCGGGAAGCTTCTTTGGTTATAGCAGTTGACCATTTGCTAAACCTTTGTAGCAGGCACCTGAAGATTACACAAACTGAGGGCAGATTTAAGCAGTGCAAGGGGAGCTTAGAAATAAGCTGAATTGAAATTTGCAGCTTTTTTGGTGTGTGATACTAATAACCGAGGCATTAATTGATACTTCATATCTCTGTTTGCTTTTGTTTTACAGCTCAACAAATTTGAAATGAAGAGTCGGTTAAGTCGATTTGTAGCAGAAGACCCACTGGACCTGCTCCTGCCGAGGGAAGAAGCCATCAGGCTGAGCACGGAAGCCTTCCGCCTGTGGGCTGTGGCTGCTGCCTATGGCCAGGCCTGTGACCTTTACAGGTACAGTGCAAAGGCGGATAAATTGGGAAGGTGAATGTGGGGTCTGCAATAGAGAAAATGGGCACCCTGTTCTAGAGGAGCAAATACAAAGGTGTCCCCTCCCTTCAGGGAGTTTACCTCCAGTTCCACAACTTTCTACATTAAAGCTTCCATTTTTTTCTCCATTCGGGGAGGTAGTTGTTGATTTTTTTCATGGTCATGACTTGTGGTAATTTGGGGCAAGAATTTGAGAACTAGGGGAATAGGAATAAGATAAAAATAATTCTTCCAAGAGGTTCCAGCTCAAGCACTTGGAGTCAGAGTATGTGTCCTGTGTAGCTGCTGGTAAAGAAAGAATGTTGTCATTCCAAACATCTTTTTTTTTTTTTTTTTTTTCTCCTTCCTCCCATGTCTGTCTGTTCCATGTTTTTTTGTGGGTGGGGATGTTATGGTTCACCCTGCCATCGCTTCTGCAGGGATCTCTACCCGGTGTTGGTGAGGATTCTGCAGTCTCTGCCCGAGTTGCTTGGCATTTGCCATGAGAAGAGCGCACTGCTCGAGCTGTCTGTGCAGCGGGCCGCAGCACTGGTCACTCTGCTGACCCACGTGACGCAGACAGCAGGCTGCAGCGCGGAGCTGCAGGCCCGGCAGAGCAGGTAGGTTCTCTGCCTTCCCCCCTGCTGCCTTGAGCCAAGAGTCTGGAGTCCTGTCTTTCCTCTCTTCAGTTCGAAGGCCTGCCTGTGGCTTCTCTTTTCCTCCACTTTGGATGGTTTAACATTGCACGTATGAATCTCCACATTGCCGCATATCTTCCTCTGATGTATTAAATATATATATATATATATTTAGATACTACAAAGTCAAAAGGGATATCTAGGCTGATGGAAAGCTGTATACCTGACAGCAACAGTGAAAATTCAGCTATGGAGCAGAAGGGCAGTTAATCAAATGCTCTCCTGAAAGGAGCTAGGAAGTTCCATTCACCTTCCTTTTCAGAGAAAAGAAAATAACCTCCCTGATGTCTAGAGGAAAGAACTTCTCTGCAGAGACCAAGATGGGCCAGTGGGTTGCAGATTTGTTGCTTTTATAAGTGTCTTGGAGTTGCCTGTGGGCCAACAGACTTAGGAAAAGGATAATCTCTTCTGACCTAAAAAGACTGATGGTCCGTTTAGTGATTGGCCTTTCAGGGGGACCCTTGTGTATTGTGTGTGCCAGGCAGACTCCTGTCCCAGGGCTGCATGGCTGAGCGCACCAAGGGCGAATCGAGGAATTTTTATCCATCCCTGCAAAAAGACTAGCCAGAAAACGTGGGATGCGAATGAAGGAGGACAAGAGGGAGACATGATTGTCAGGGGATGTCTTAAGAGGCTGAGAACAGAATTAATATCTCTACTCCCTTCACTTCTTAAGCAGTTAGCATTTAGGGTGTATAAAAGGTGCATGATAAAAGCAGTTTCTCAGGAGTGTTCTCCAGGGAGGGCCAACTTTACTGTCCTTTGCTATTAATTAATGAGGATATGGCTAAGGAAGCTTGAAATCTACCTGTGCCAAAAATGTTTGTGCTACAGGAAATTCATATGATTAAAAAAATAGTGCTGTTGTCCAAAGATAAATAAACTGTGACCATTGACAACAGAACAATCCTTACTTTTTTGTAAAACCTTAGATAACCAAGCCTACTTCTGTAGAGCTAGATCAAGTACAGTTTGGTGGTTTGTCCTTTTTAAGGCCTTTTGACTTTATTTGGTGTCTGTTTAAGACAAATACCCTCTATATTTGTGAAAGGACTTCTTTACTGTTGTGCCTGAAACAGCAGAGAACTGGCTAAGATCCCATTCAGTCCTGTGAAAACCATTTGTATGAAGGTGAGAAGAGCACAGTGAAGCTCTCCTGCTTTGTTTCCTTATTTGTCCTGGATAAGATATAGCAGGAGCTAGAAGCAACAAGCAAAGAGAGTTGCAGAAGATCGTTACTTTCCTTTCAAACCTAGGAAGTTTAAAGCCTTCTGCATTATATAACTGAACTCCCAAGGGGAACCAATCCCTAACTGGGTTCTTCACTTTAAAGCAATAAGCAGTTGTGTTCTGCTGACTAAAAGACACATGGCAGTAAGGTCAGTTGTGTGTGGATGAACTATATCTGTCACTACCTTTCCCTCTGCTGTGCTTCTCCCCTCCTACCTAGTGTTTCTCAATAATTACTGTTTTGGGAATTAGTGCCACTCCTGTCTCCTGTGCAGATTTTGCAGCTTCTTACTGCTCTCTTCCTTACTCTTCTACAAGGCAATAATGGCCTCAATGCTCCATGGTCTTAACGGAGCCCAGCTAGTTGTGAGTTTCCCCCAGGATTCACTGTTGTGTCCTACTATTTACTACATTGCGGAAGATGCACGTCAAAACATTAAGATTTGCTGAAGACACAGCTATTTTTTTTTCTGGTGAAAAACAGGAAAATTTTGACTAATCTAATCCAAGCTGGAGGCTAGAGTAGCGTGACAAGTAAAATTAGAAAAGAGCTTAAGGACAGAGTGATGCAGGTAATCAAATTATCTTGCTACTCTTGGTTTGAGTAGTTTCTGCATTGAACTCTTCTAACTGAAGTGATTGGTGTGTATGAATGTGCAAAGATTTTATTTATTTTCCACTTGGGACTGTCATTAGATATCTGTCTTCCAGACTACCTGTAATTGGAAAAGCTGCTATTAAAAATGATGATTTAGAAAAATTGCTCTGAGCCATGCTCATTATCCTGTGTCCCTCTCCCACTATGTTTCAGTAATGGCTCAGAAGATGAGGAACCGATTCCTCCTCCACCCGTAACATGGAATCAAGTGTCAAACTTGCGGCCTTTCCTTGAGACGAGTCTGAAAAGAATCCTCCAGGAGATATCCCAGACAGAAACTTGGCAAGCCCTCCAGCCTCTAACCACAACTTACATGATCTACCTGGGAGTTTATTACAGAGCCTGCAGTCAACAGGTACAGCCTGAAAACACGATGTTTCTTTTCATCTCCCCAGCATCAGCTTGTATATCATCTGAAACATCTGAACCTAAAAGCACTGCTGAAGAGACATGAGTTGCAGTTGTCTTTGGCCCTTCACAATAGCAATGCTAAATATTACTGTCTTCCTTTCTTCCTTGGGGCTTAGATTCTCAACCAGGTTATGCAGCAGTGCTGTAAATGCTCTGATTTACTTCAGAGGCCCATAGCATCCAGCAAGTATTACCTAATTTAGTTTGACGGCCCTTTCTCTGAGTTGCACATGGCTGCATCTTTTTGCATTTGTTTTGCTTACAAGGGGACAGTTAACCTGCATTAGTCTGGTTGTAAGACTGAACTTTGAGGGTCAAAACATATGAACTTGGATAGGAAGCAGTAAATACAGATTTATTTCCTGCCCCATGTTCAAGGTGAAATTCTGTAACCCAGTTACTGTTGTGCTATATAATCATCTTTTAAGGTGAATTTTTTGAAGATAATCATTGTGATACCGTTGAAGTATAATACCTTATACTTCAGCTACCATAAAAGTTCATATTTGAAGATTTAAATGCAAAATTTTCCTTTAGTGTCCAACTAACATGCCTGAGTGCTGACATGGAAGAACCAACTTCAAGATATGTGGATAATTTAATGGCTGTAATTATTCAGACCTCTGCACCTTCTCTGAAACATCCCCCAAACAAATTAATTTATCAGTAATTGCTGTGATGAAACCACCACCATCTTTCAAAGACATCCTAACTTCCTGAGAAGTTGGTAATAGCTTTCACCCAGTTTAAAGAACTAGGGGCTACCATTTAAACAATTCCATACTCTTTATTAATTTTTATAGTGACTAGCAAACTTAATTTCTTAAGTCCTTAGCACACAATTTTTTTTTCCACTTAAATCAATCATCTAACTGATGATACAATTTAAAAAAAAAAAAAAAGGCATGTAGCACATTTAAATCGACTAGTACAAAAAAAATCAACTGATACAGTGGTTACTTGGTTTCTTGGGGAAACTTTTGTTAGACTACTCAGAACCAGGGTTAGCATGTCCTTGTTTTTGCTGACTGCTTTTCAGAGAGAGAGTTCATCTAGGGGGCCAACAGTTAGGGAAATAAGTATTTCTGTATCCTAACACAGCCTTCTAATGAAGGGAAAATAAGTTTAAAAAAAAAGATTGCCAGCATGTTCCTTAAACATGGAATATTGCTTACTAGGGGCAGAAGAATTGGGATGGTTCTCTAAAAGCTACAGATCCTCCTCTGTGCAGTGTTCATCCACAGTCATACCTTGGTGGGTAGGTCAATCTTATTTTATACTGCTGATTTTTTTGGAGTCCCTTATGGTGCTGCTGTACTTTTCTAAGGTAGTTCTGATCACTTTTGTGTTCTCTCTAAGTTAACTGAAAAGATTTGCCCATAGTTGGGGACGGGAAGGGGTTTTAGCTGGTTAAGGAAAGTTTTCATTTAGGGCATTTTGCCCATGCCTTATTTCAAGCCAATTAAGAATTCTCTGTGATGCACTTTGAGTGGGAGGACACCTTCGGGCACCAGCTCTCAGTTTCCAGGCTGTTATCAGCAGGGAGACTGGCTCTAACCTCTAGCAGTATCACTATGTAAAAGCTGTTTGTTGGCAAAGAGCTGTTACACAAAAGAGAAAATAATTAAATCAACCTACTTTTCTCCCTCATTGAAATGCCTGTATTCACCATCTTTTCCCCTCCTTTACCGTGTTTTCTGCAGCCATCAGTCAATCCAATTGACTGCTTAGAGGACCTGGAACACTTGACATGCGAGGTGCTGTTGCCCCTTCTCAGCCAGCCAACCATGCACAGCATGTGGGATTTGCTCAGGTAAAATCATTTCATTACTAAAATGCTGTTGCCAGAAACGAAGGAAGGAAGGAAGGAAGCCTCTCTTCTTTAGTACACTGTGGTCAGGAATGTAGAAAGTAGAGTGATTCAGGAGTTGGGGACCTACTCACAGAAAATAAATTGTCTAGTATTAGCCTAAAATACATCAAAGAACAGTTGTGCTTTAGACAGCTTTCCCTCCTCCTGTTTCCTGCTCTGTATATGTATGTGTGTGTGTGTACATATATATATGTATATATACACGCACCCTGTTAGTGTGATACTGCAAGTAGGATGTAGTAGTGTGTTACATATCTGTCTGTGCCTTGCCTTATCTTCTTATGTCAGAGGAATGCATGTATCATTTATATGTTCTGTGTGATTCTGCTTTCATAAAAAGATTTAAGTTACATTTTGTCTTTTTTTTTTTAAGCAGAGTTTCATAAAGACCTTGAAAGCCACTGCAAAAAAAGAGAAAGGCTGTGTACTGTCTTTTCAGGCTCTTGGATAACGTGAACTTTCTGTGGCTCTAATAAAATGAAGGATCAGCTAATCTCTGCTTTAAGATTTGACAGTTTTATATGAATATTCTGGGCAGATTATGGCCAGTATCCTCTACTACCACGCTACAGTTCAGCAATGGGCTGTGGGCTGTAGTAGTCTTGCCTGTGCAGACATGGTATATGGCAGCTGAGGACCCTGTAAATATGTATGTTGGTATAAAATATTTTAATTTCACTTGCAGAGGGTGAGCATACACCAAATGGCATGTACAGACAGTCATCTGTCTTCAGATGACTGAAGTCATCTTCATCTCAAATCAGATTCTCTGAGCAAACTTCCAAAGTGCATGTTTCATAGGCTCATGAGAGGCAGCATGTTTGCAGTGTCCGTCCTCGTTAAAAGCTGGACCTTTGGCATTACCTGACAGCCTATTTTTGAAATAGGCTGAGGCCCTAGTGGGTGAGAGGCCTTATTAGTTTGAATTATTTACATACAGGAAAATGTGGTGTTTAACATCAGAGATGCATCACTGTATCAATATTTTTGCATGTCATGAAGAATTTAGCTTAAGATTAGAGTTCATCATAGCTCATCACTGGCATAAGGTTGTATGCTTATTTAACCAACTGATACTAGTTTTTTTCATGAACAGTTTTTGGGGGCCTCTATTTGACTGCAGTGTGTGGCAAGGTACAGGAGAAACCTTCAGTGGGATGAATGTTCTTTAATCTTTTTCTCTGTTCTCACAGACCATGTTCTGCTTTGTGCAATCCTCTATCCTGTGCCCCAGCACCGGAGTCTGTGGCCAGCATCGTGTCTTTGGGTTGCACTGGAGGCAAACCTCCCCTGAGCCTCGTTGGCTCCAAGTCACCTTTCCCCATCCTCACTGCCTTCCTTTTTCTCATCAGTAGCATCACACATGTTCACAAAGGGCTGATCAACAAGGTAAGAGTTGATTTTTTCACTACAGGTTCATTATATATATTTCTTTTAAATTTAGTCTGATCAAAGTGTTAGAGAACTTTCAGAACAGGTCGGGCTAGGACCAAAGAAGTTTCTCTTTGTGGGAAACCGTAGCTATTGCTGAGCAGGCTGGTGAAGAACAATAATGTGTAAAGAATATATTTATAAAGAAAGAGATATCATAAATAACTGGAGTTCGGGTTTGGTCAATAAATAAAATAATAATGAAATTAAATAAAATAATAATGAAATTAAGTGTTAGGGGCTGAAGGGAGGGCATTGAAGGAGATATAAAGAAGACTAAAATAAAATTAAACTAGAGAATGTGTATTATAGTGGCTGAAGAGGTTTATTTGAACTTCTGGTTGCCCTGAATTTTCAGAGTAATAGTGTCATGGATGAGTGCAAGCTCTGAAGAAGAAATGAGAGAACATCCTAGAGAGACACACAGAGTGCCTGGCATAAGCTTTCTCAAAGCCTTCCTCTGTGATGCTGAACTAGCTGATCCGTGGCTAATAAAATCACCTTACCAGATAAGAGGAAAAAAGCTCTAAACCCACTGCCCTTAGTTCTACTTTAGAAAGCACTGTGGAAGATGTAAGCTGTGGCTGTTGGTTACCTGAAGAAGGGATGGTCATGGTGGTTATGGGCAAGCCCTGAGGCAGAGAAGGTAGGGGGGAAAAATGCAAAAAAAAAAAAAAAAAAAAAAAATCAGGTTCCTCTCTCTTGGGGTATCTGACAGGTATTCCTATGGGAGAGGGTAGGGAATAGACTTTAGGGGAGGACTAAGGTTTATTTTCTTCCAAGCAGGGACTATTAGTAGTATTTGTCTCCGCTTCTCTTTCCTCTTTAGTACAGCTTAGTGCTGGACTTCAAAGGCTTGAAGGATTATCTGCATCTGAGCTGGCAGTCTGGACCTCCCTCTGTAACACCCTCATCCGCGTGGATACTGCGCCATGAATATCATCTGCAGTACTGGGTGCTAACATTGGCTCGAAGAATGGTATTTTTGTTAGTCCTTTCATTTCTTTGATGCAGGAATTCACTTTGCACTAGATACTGTAATGGGGATAATGTGTCAAAACTGGTGACTGGTCCTTGTCTCTCATCTGACTCGCATCTGGTGACTCTCCAGCTGTCCAACTACTCTATCCTCAAATAATATTTTCACTTTGTGCTTATTGATGTGAGGACTTAGATCCAAAATAATTCAGGTAATTCATGTTTTTGTCTGGCTTTGGGCTAAAGTAAGCAACACACTTACAGTAGTATGTTCCAGAACTGTGCTGGACAGCTCAGGGTATTCAGGAGAAGAAGGATCCCCCACAGAATTTCACAGAATCACAGAGGGATTGAGGTTGGAAGGGACCTCTAGAGATCATCTAGTCTAACCCCTCCCTGCTCCAGCAGGGGCACCTAGAGCACGGGGCACAGGATGGCGTCCAGGCAGGTTTTGAAGGTCTCCAGAGAAGGAGACCCCACAACCTCTCTGGGCAGCCTGTTCCAGTGCTCTGTCACCCTCACAGGAAAGAAGTTCCCCCAGACCTGCTTGCTCTTGCAGTCTGCCTCAGTCTCGCTCTTTCCAGTGAGATATGTGACTCGGCTGCCTCCCCTCCTCGTGACTGCCTTGTTGACGCGTGTTGTGTTGCTCTTACGTGTTCCTTGGTTGTGTTTCCTGTGCAGGTAGGCGCTGATCCGGATTGCACCCCGCAGGCTGCCCTCTATCACTGCACTGCCATGGCACTGCTGAGCCGGCTTCTGCCAGGGAGCGAGCATCTGGCTCATGAGGTCCTCTTGGATCTTGCCTTTAATCCAGAGTTCTTTCCGTAAGCTTTGCATTTTTTCCTTTTGTGGTCTTGGGTATGGGAAGACTTCGGAAAGATAGAAAAGCAAATGGTGGCATTACGATTTTGTCATAAATTTTGGTCTTTACCAGGGCCTGTATTGAAATCTGAGATACTTCACAACATATTATCTGGTTGCAGAGACTACTTGTTGGACCAGCATTGTGATTGCAGCCTTTTTTCTAGCATAGTGTAATTGAGAAAGAACCAATTATTTTGATCTCCTCTATGGCAAGAGTCCTATGACCGCTGAAAGAAAGGATGCTTAGCAAGGCCCAACCCGCATCCACTGCCCTAAGTAGTGACTACCAAACTGAGTCTAGGAAAGTAGATGAAACCTGAGCTACTTTGAAGTTTATTAAATTTCTTCTCATCCTTAATATACAAGTCGACACAATTTGTTTTGCTGCTTGCTTTGACAACAACAGCTGTGTTTTCCACCTTGAACTAAAGGAAATCACATGCATCTCAAATGTGAAACATCCCATGTCTGACCAAGAAGATAACGATGATTTATTTTGCTCGTGTCAATCTTCTTGAAAATTGCCATGGTGCACCCTCTAGGAGGTTGGATGGAGGCACTGCAGGGAGATAGCAGGGTGCTTCCCAAAATTCTCTTTTCTAGCTGAAAGTGTTTAAAAAAACAAAAGAGAAAACATACAAACAAAAGAAAAAACAAACAAACAAAAGCCCCACCACTGTAGACCTGCCATTTTGTGAGACTTTGGCAAATAATTGGAGAGCATGGTCAGTCCCTAATCTGAGATTGTGAATTTGACTTTTCTGCCCTCATCCTAAATTCTACTTAGCAGTCTCTCTTCCTTCCTGCACTCTGCGGTGCCAGCTGCAAAGCTCCTGTCAGGACAGTTGTCTTATGCATACGCCTTTTGTGATGGGCAGTACTTCAGTAGCCTCACAGCTCTGGTGCCAAGTAGACTGTCACCTAGACAGGGAGTTGCAGCTCCAGACCAGACTGCTGGTGTTGTGTGGAGGTTTCTCACAGCAAGGCCTTAGTATTGCTAACTCCAGCTGTAGTGCTGCGAGTTTCCTGTGGTTACCAAGAGGGCCAGTGCTTTACAGTGACTCACTGTTATCCCAGCTGAATACTGCAGAGACTGTTGAGAGTTCTGTGCATTACACTGTCCTTGGTGCAGGGATATGATAGCAATGAATTTCTATTGGTGATGATGGTTTTTGGTTTCTTTTTGTTCTAAAGGACTGATGTTTATTTCTCTCTTGCAGGGAAGGGAAAGCTGGAGGGCCAGAAGCAGCTGACTTCTCTGATATCCTGCACCTGGGTACCAGTACCAAACTGGCACAGCCTGATTCTGCAGCAGCGTTTTTTTCCAAGCCCACTCGTGGTGTCCTGCTGAGAGAATCGTACCAGAATCTGCGTTTCATCCGCTCCTGCTACCTCTCGCACTTTACTCGCTTGCAACCTACACTTTGGCGTTCCCGGGCATCTTACCAAGGACAGAATTACCTCATCCAGTCAATGCTGCTTCCTGCAGTCAAAGGGCCCATACTGCCTTCAGACTGGCCATTCTTCCCTCTTATCAGCCTCTACAATAAAGTGACTAATGCAGAGACACGAGGGGCTGTGCTGAACACTCTCCCGCTTGATCTAGTCAATACTGTGAGCTGGAACCTGCAATGGGTCTTGTTACTAGAAACCTGGCGTGCTAAAATCCTTCAGAGCATCCCCACTGCTGCCAAGCTTGCACGACTTATGTGCGTCTTTCTCACAGGTGGTGACCTCTTTCTGGAAGCACCAATCCACTGCTATACAGCTGCCCTTCTCTCTCTCTATTGCCAGCCCAAAGCACTGGACTCCCTGAACTTGGATGCTCCTCTCCCTGGTGTGGCTTCATTTCATGATCTCTATACAAGTCTCCTGGAGCAGTTTGAAGGTGTCTCCTTTGGAGATCCCCTCTTTGGAGCTTTTGTTCTCGTACCTCTGCAGAGGCGTTTTGGCATTCATCTGCGGCTTGCTGTCTTTGGGGAGCACACAAGTATCCTGAGGGCACTGGGGGTGCCACTTCAGCAGGTAACCTTGGCCTAGAACAGTCAGTTAGCATGTCTCATGCTTCAGATGCTGTTTTCTTGACTTTTTCTGACCTTTATCCTCCCAGTCCTTCTCATCCCTCATTATCCAGTGCAATAATCATGATTTGTTTGCCTAAAAGGTCCTTATCCTTCCTGAATAATGTAAAATGAAACAGGGATGGAAAGTAGAGTGCTTTTTTTGTGTGAGGGGGATTTAGGACCATGACAATAGTTGCTGGTACTTCTGCTGGTATATATTTTTTCTTGCTCTTTTTATTTGAAGTAGCATGATTGATTGCAAGCCTGTAAAACAAAAGTCCAGTCCATGTAGGTGCAAGCCCCCCATCACGTAAACCTTCACAGAAGACATTTGAACTTCTTTTGAGAGCAGATAGCATGGGAGGGACCTGGCAACCTGTTCACAGGTTCCAGTGGAAACTGTCCTGCAACCTGCTACATCTAACGGCTGAGAGCCGCCTCCTAAGGCATGGCCTGTGTGTGTTAAGGTCTGTTCTTTGTTCATCAATGGCCTTCAATATGTCTTGTCTCTCCCCGGTACTAACCTTTCTCTTGCCTGATGCATGGACAGTCATTTTCCTTCTCTGACCATTTGCTCACAGTTGGATATACTGAAGTTCTGCTTTATTGGGTCACTCGGCAAGAAAATTTAATCTGACAAGGGCAGGACTTTGCTACTTTTTTTGAATGAGCAGAGCACAAGAGGTGGAATTTAACTTGCTTTAAGCTCTGCATCAGTTGCAAAATGACGAAATAGTTGATCTACCCTGAAAAGTTAACATTTTGTTTTATTTCCAACAACAGTGAACTAGTGGGATGAGTTTACATCAGGCACAGCACTGATCTCATGTGGTTGCAGTGCTTTTGTTCTTGTTGCAGTAGCCCTATGGCCAATTTTACTATATGGACAGATAAGTCTTTGTTTCTTAAGCTATGTAAGACAAGATTATCTGGCTGCTTTTTTTTATGATAATCTTTCTGTTCTCTGGATGATCCCTGTAGACCTTCCCTGTTTTGACTTCTTGTGCAGCAGCCCTGTTCTACCAGTACAGAGAGGAACAGGGCTGAATCCCTTGTTCCAGATGAAAGCCTTGATTCTAGGTCGGATACTTCATTTTTCAGTTCCAGAATTGTAATAAACTTTTGCCATTGTAATATGTAACAACATGTTCTTATGCCTTCTTTTACACAAGCTCTCCTATTTGGCCTTTTTTAATGCCAAATACTTCAGGGACTGTTTTCATCACTTTCTTGCTTTGCAAACTCAAGCAGGATCACTTTTTTACTTTTATTCCTTTAATTTTAAGTCAGCTTATCAGGAAGGAAATATTTCAGTAATATTCTTTGGCAGCCAAAGACTGAAGTTTAGTGTAGATATGATTTTGTCTTTTAAGGCTGCTTTTGAACTGAGTAAAATCAATAATTGGTTTTGATCTCAAAAGAAAAATACGTAACTAATTTTGTGAAAATTGAGTACAAAAATATGCTTCTGGAGAAGCAAGAAACAAATAAAAAAGGTGATGCTAAAAGCTTTTCTAATAAATTTTTGAAAGCTACCCGATGAAGTTTGAAAATGTTGGAAGCCTCACTTGAGAGCAGCATTAACTCTGGCACATTGAACATATCTGCTCTCCCTTTCTGGCTAAATGCATGGGTCAATGTAAGCTGTCCTGACACATTATCAGGATGCAGTACTGTTGAATTTGCTGTCTCCTCACTTTGAATGCACTCTTCTTACCTGTGCAAGAGCAACTGCAGTCATGTATGCAGTAAAGTGTCTGTCCGTTGAGCTGAAGAGATCTTGAGGATGTTTTGACAAGAGCCTCTCACATCATTCAGCATGGACAGTAACAGCCCTCCTCCTAGCAGGGTTGTGCCATCGAGGTGTGTCACATTATATGGCAGCACATACTTGAGCTGCTGGGGAGGGGGATTCAAAAGACATGAACTTTCCATCGTGCAAACTAATGTTGTCCTGGGTGTCTTCTGCAGTTCCCCGTGCCTCTTGAGCGATATACTGACCCTCCTGAGGATAACCTGAACCTGCTGCGACTCTACTTCCGAACACTTGTCACTGGAGCACTACGCCACACCTGGTGCCCTGTCCTTTATGTGGTGGCTGTGGCTCATGTGAACAGCTTTATTTTCTCCCAAGACAGCACAACACAGGTAGATAATGGATAGCAGAGCCTCTTGGCTAGAAACTCTGGGTTTAGCACTTTTTGCGAGTATCCAGTGTGGCCTGTGGTCAGTTACTGACCCCTAGACACATTTTGATTGGAAAATAAAGATTGAAAGTGTGTTTTGGGGACCATGAAGCTGTGTTAGATCTGCAAGTGGAATCCGCCTATGAGACGGACTGCAGCTCTTGTTAAGTATACCCTAAAGAGCATGCCTTAAAGATAGCCAGTCCTATGTAATCCTTCAAGCTTAGCAACCACTTGAGCTATTGTACAGCAGGGAAGAAAAAAGCACAAAGGATGAGAGAGTTCATGATAGACTGGAGCGTCACAGGCAGAGGCTAAAAGTGTGCAGTGTTCACTCTTACCATCTTCTTGCTCGAATCCTACATGAGTTAACCAAGCAGGAGCCCTCCCATGGCCTTGGGCCTCAGCACTGGTTCCTTGTGCTAACACTTCACCTTTCTTTGATGTACTATTTTTTGTGATGGTTGTGATGACAGCTGAATTTCAGTGATGGCAATTTAAGAACAACTCCAATGACTTAATGCCTTATAAGGCTATTAATCTGCAAAGGTGGGGGATCAAGTGGTCCTGAGCCCTCTCTGCTGGAACAAGCTGTTACTTGCAACATCCTCCTGGAGTGCTACATGGCCTGAGAGCAGAGTTAGTGCTAGCATGGTGCTCCATTAACCACTGTGTGTGTTTTGTTCTTAGGAGAATGATGCTGCTCGCAAAAGCATGCTGCGGAAGACATGGTTCCTGGTGGATGAGGTATGCTGTGCAAAGACCGCTTTGTGCCCCTGAGACTTTATTTTTACATATAGTTTTAGTTTAATTCACCGTTCAAAGCCTGATAATGCTGAGGTGAATCTCTTGTTCTCTATATACGTGCCTCTCGTCTGAGCACTGTTTTATGTGGATAGTGAGAGGTCTTAGAGGTGATTCCATTGTAACTCTGCATGGGAGGCCAACAGGGATATCCTTTCTTCCAGAGATGGATGCTCCCCTGCAAAAGAACAAAGCAGACTTCCAGTTTCCCTCTTTTCTATCCTGCCTTATTGTAAAGGGAATAAGCCATTTGGCCCTTCAAGTCTAGGGTCTATGACACATTCCTCGATGCCAATGAGAACCCAGTTCTGACTTTGGAGAAGTAGATGTGAGGGACTCTTGAGACAGTGCAGTTGCATTCAAAAAAGCAAGTTTCACGCAAACCAAAAGTGATTTTTTTTTTCCTTGAAAGAAACTCACCTTCTGTAGTTCTACTGAAGATGTAATGTTTGATGTTTCGTAATATTGTGTGGGAGATGGGGAGAAGAGTGTAGATTCCCCCCTCAGACATACTTAATGGCTGTTGATTGTTTCTTCAGACCCTGAAGAAGCACCTTCTCTACTACAAAATGTTGAATGCAGAGAGCCCTTTGGGATTTGATCTTTACGAACAGCTGCCTCCTCTGCGACTGAAGTACCTGCAGATAGTGACACAGAAGGAAAATAAGGAGACTGCATCAGTTCTAGTCTCATAGCAAAGCACTTGTGTAAGAGGAGGGCCAAGGGGAAGAATGGAGTGCTTCAGCAATGAAGAAACATCCCTTTCAAACAGGTAACGGTGTCTTGCCTGGACGCAATACAAGTCAGTATAATCGTCAAAGTCAATACAGAGCAATGCAAGCGTCCTCAAGATACGTGTGCGGCGTCTCCGTGCTGAAAGCTGGGACATGTTCTTCCCTTCTCCTTCAGGTGGTTCTACTTCTTCCTGGAGGAGATGACAAAAATGTACCTGGAAGGCTTTGGACTAAATAAAATGAAAGAAGTGAAAAAGTTGTTTGGTTCCTTAAAGCTGGGTGTTGTGGGTTTTGGAGATAATGTGTTTTATCTCTGTTTTTCTGAATGCAGATCTTTTCCTTGTTTTTTCTTCTCTGTCCTTTGTTCTTTTCTCTGTTCTTTGTTTTAATGTCCTCCCCCCACAAACAGAATGACAAGACGAGAAAGAAGCTGGTTCTTTGAGCTGTGTGGGATTCTTTTTTTGTACTTGTTCAAACAACAAGTAAGTTTTTCTAGAACAGTGATATGTATATGCCATCAGTCGCACAGATGTGTTTTATCAGGTCTTTAAGGATGCAGTAGAAACAGTAGCTTTTAGCGCAATGGTAGATACAATGGCACATTCTCCCTTGATTGTCTTTTAGACAGTCTCACCTGCTTTTCTCTTTTAATCATGTCTGTAACAAGATTTAAAAAATATATATTTGCAGGATACTTGGCAGAAACTCCTCCCCACTAGAGGGGAAGAAAACAAATATTTGTTTGTTTAACTGATCGTGTGTTCAGAAGAATATCATTTAAATTTTAAAATGGAAGTTCCTAAATTTAAACTTTCAGAAATTCCTAATTTGAACTCATTGCTGCATCCTAATTCTATATTGCAGCCTCAGCTCTAAGGGCTGCAGGGGTATTGCTCTGAAAGGCTCCTCATGAGAGCCAGTTCAAGCTTAGAATCTAAGTGCAGTCCCATGAAGCCCGTGTTTCACTGACATCCAGTAGTTTTTCGCCATTCAGGGCAGTGTCTGAAAGGCTTTGGTGGGTGTAGGAGAGGTACTTTTTTGAACATTTGAACAGAACTTGCCAAAGTTGGTTTCTCCTGTGAATAAACCCCTTTGGAAGGTGAAGAGTGATGCTAAGCTTAAAGACTTAAGCTTCTGTCTTTATCTATCGCACAGGCCAAGCTAGCTTCTCTCTGAAGAGTCTGTTCCTGCAAGTCAGCCTTGCTCCAGTGAATGTGCTAGTAAAAGAGTAAGCCTTTCAATAGGAATATGCATCTTAAGTTGCTCCTTGACACTGTAGCCAACTCATTTGGGTAGGCCACTGAACAGCTTGTCTTGAGTGAAATTGTTCCAGACTGGAAACAAATTCAAGCTAGCAGCTCCCATGGCTGTGTCTGCTGTCTTTGCATGTGCTGTTCTCCAAGTGTTCCAGTCCCCTTCAGGTCAGCAGAAGAGTGTTTTCTAGTTTGTCTTGAGCCTCTCTCATTTTTTCTCTTTGATTGAAAGAAGATGTGGGCAGAACTTGTTTCATTCTAATCTCTCTCTCTCTTTTTAAAACTCGCCCCTCTCTTCCCCATTGCAGCTTTCGATCTGTGATTTCCCTCAGTTGCAGACCACTCAATATCTCAAAATAATAAAAGCAGAGTGGTCAACATGCATTTTCTTAATTATTTTAAAAGTACTTGATGTGATTAAAAGTTTTATTGAAGGCACTCAAGTTTTTTGTTCTGTGTGGATGATATCCCCAGCGTTAGTCTTTCAAGACCAGTGAGTGGTGAGATTTAATGACATCTGGCTACCCATTTAAGAACAGCCTTCATTAAGGATGTTACCATATGCTTTTCTGACTTCCATTTATATAAACCCTTCCAGTCCTCTGTGTAATGCTAAGTTGGGTGTTGTAATGTGTACAAGGTGTAAATAAACACTTTGATAATGCTGTGATTTTTTGGAACAAAGAGTGCTCCCTGTCCTTTTTCTTAAGTCTTAGAGTCTGAGTCAGTCTATTTGCCAATCTGTCAGTACCTTGGGTGTACTACATCCTCTAAGGAAAACCTGTCTTCTTTGGAGCACTGTTTTGAGAGAGCTCCTCAAATGAAGGCATTCTGCTGGTGTAGCGATTAGTAATACTGGGAGCCGAGTGCTGCGTGTACTTGGGGAAGGTGCAGAGCGGAGGTTTATGTGACTTCTCATATGCTCCCATTGGGACAGTAGTAAAATCCGCTCTAGAGATGGTATTTCTGCAGGATGAAGAGAGAGGTAAAAGAAAGGGGAGCTTTTGCCCGGTTCTGAAAGGGGTGAGTGGATGGGGAGCTTTCTTTACCATTTTCCCAGGTGCTTCTTAGGCCATCAGTGTATACCCAGAAAATATTTATATTCAAATATTGTGGAATTTGAGTGCAAGCACTTGCACTGGGAGAAAGAAAAGCATGCCAGATAGGTTTGGAGGCCATACCTGGGTGCAGAACAGATTAGGTGGACTTGCACAGTAGCCACGAGTTTTCAAAAGTTTGCGTGTGACAATTTTGGCTGATGCTACAGCAACCCAAAACTTTATTTCATTTTGAGCAGCTTTGTTTCAGGTTACTGTGCAGAACACTAGAGGGCATTGCTTTGTTTTAAATACAAACTTCAGGCCACAGTGCAATTGGGACTCAAAAAAGTTAAACCTAGGGTAAATTTTATGTATTTTTGATTCTTGGGTAGAAATGGACAATATCTTTTGGAACAAATGCAGAGATTTCAACATCTTTTTTTCATGTGATTTGTTGCTACGGATCATTTCAGTGCTTTGCCATCAGGATCACTTTGGAGAGATACTGATAGAGGGAATGGAAGCTGAAAACATAAGCTGAATGTAGTCTGAAGCAGGAACAGTGTGCCTTTTCTGTTAATTCAGTTCGACTCTGATGAGAATAATAGAGGAAAAAGAAAATGAAGAACTGCCAAACTATCAACTTCTTTAAAAAGGCTTAAGATTGCTTCTGCTTATTTAAGTCCTGCTTAAATAAGACCTAGAATAGGTTTCTGGTGTTGAGGCTGTTTTAACTCAGAAAGTTTATATTCTCTGATAACCATGATCAGAAGACAAGAAAATGGATGCTTTTGATTTGCAGAAAGGAAAAATAAAATCTGGTCAATAGCAGCTGGAAGACTTGGTTTCATTTAAGTAATGGGTGTAAGATGCAGTGAGAAGGCATCTTTGGACAAACTGAGCAACAGCTATCTTG
Source organism: Crypturellus tataupa (assembly GCA_034781795.1). Taxonomy (NCBI): domain Eukaryota; kingdom Metazoa; phylum Chordata; class Aves; order Tinamiformes; family Tinamidae; genus Crypturellus; species Crypturellus tataupa. The sequence continues at coordinate 4,294,897 of JAWLRI010000563.1, forward strand.
GAAGACAGCAATAATGTATTTTGTGAGGCAAAAGGCGTTCACTGTGCTAGAGATGACTTGAAGATGATGCTTTCTTCTAGTATTGATGCTGACTTGGCAGGTATGGGATTCTGACAGTTATGCATCCTGTCACTTTAATGGCAGTGGTAGAGAAGTTTTCTGAATTATATTAAATTTTTCCATTTTTAAAAAGTAGGAGAGTGCCTTCCCATCAACATGCTTGTTTTGGATTCCCTGGGTTAAAATCCCTCTTTGGTGACTTGACCCACTTCTGCCGAGTTGGGTGGTGACAGTTGCTGAAGAAGATGCAACTCAGTAGCTACCTGTAACGTGCACTGGGGTTAGGAAAAGGCCTAACAGCAAGTAAAGAGTGGGGCAAGGAAGAAATCAAAATAGTATTGAAATCCTAATGCAAAAAGCCCAGGCTTGTGTATATTACTGTTATGAAATTCTCCTGAAGCATTATATGATTAAAGCACTTGCATTCCCCTGTATTTATTGACTGCTTCAGTTTGACAATGGAATTTAATAACCCAGCTCCAGGCTAACGCTTAATATGTGGCAGTGCCCTAAACACCTTTTGCTGCTAAAGTCGCGGGCAGAGAGAACAAGCCACAAGATTGATATGCAAGTATACAGTGGATCAAACAAATGCATCTCTTTTAGTGTCAGGAAGAAAATGGTGTAGAGAGGTATGATCGTTCTAGTTTTTGCTTTCCCTAGGTCTGCAGCATTCTTTCAAGAACCGCTATGGAGATGATGCCTCTAGCATCGGTTGGCTTGGGGAGGGGGAGAGGACGTGTTTTCCTTCAGCTTGCAGCTCATATAAGCTCTCCTTTCACAAAGCCGGTCCTCTGAGATCTTGGGCAAATAACTTTCTGGCAATGTATTGCCTTTGCCCTATTTTTTTTTTTTTTTGGAAGAACTGGCATTTGTTTCTGTTACTAGGGAGCCCCCTGCAAAGAAGTGATTCCAGATCTTTAATTTGTTACAGTGAGTTTTAGTTTGTTGCATCTTTATGAAGATGGTGAGTAAAATAGCGGTGTGTCCCCTTTCCTCCTATTTTTGCAGTAAACTTGAAACTGTCACAAACGCAGGATGCGGGGTTTTTTTTGGGGGGGGGAGGGGGGGCCGCCCCAGTCTAAGGAGAAATAGCACGACAAGGATTTGTTCTGGGACAGGACTAGACACACGGCGTTGCAAATGGAGCCCCGAGAGCCCTGGCGCTGAGCAGTGCTTACGTGCAGAGTACTGAAGAAGGCAACAATTTAGCCAGAGCTACATTAACCTCATCTGTTGATCCAAGTCTTTACTGCCTTTAGATAGCATAATACGAGGCCAAACGTATATGGGAAAGAGCGGGAGAATTGGCAGGTTATGCCTGCCTATGAGGCAGGGGAAATGGAACCTCTGAAGTGACGCATGGTAAAGTAGCAGCTTCTCCCGGGTTTTGTGGCCTAGGAACACTAGTGGTGTCCGAACAGGGTTACCCCTTGCTGGTGTTACAGCAGGGCAGAAGTGGAGATTGAGCCAGTAGCTGCTCCTTGTTCGACATGTCCTGGCGCAAGCCCTCACTGTGGGCACAGCTCTCCAGAAAAACTGTGCAGCCTGGAATTCAGTTTTCCAGGAAAAAACCCGCACTGCGGCTGCCGGCCCTCAGCGTGCTTTCCTTTCCGGGCGCGAGCGGTGCCTTCCCCGAAGAGAGGGGCTGGCAGGGGCAGCAGGCCTGCAGGTGCAGCTGTGAGCCGCCCTGGGCCCGCGGAGGCCGCGGCGCTGGCGGGAGGCTGAGGCAGAGCCCCAGGGCAGCGTGTGGCCGACTGTGGCTGCCACTGGAGCAGGGCCTTGAAGGCACCTTTGAAGGGGCCACTGAAAAGCTCAGACTACGGCGATCTGCAGCTCTGAGGCTCACCAGCCTCGAGGAGCGGGAGCCCGTCTGCGGCGGCGTGCCTGGGCGCTACGGGGTGGCAGTGCAGCGGGGCCGGGCCGCCTGCCGCCTACTCGCGACACCGCGAGCCGGCCTCTGGCAAAGGGCCGCGGCCTCCGCAGAGCTTGGAGGGCAGCGGAGGGACAGGGGGGATTTGCCCTGTTGTGTTCAGTGCTTTCCCCCTCTGCTCCTCCGTTCGCTGCCTCCTGATTCCTTTCCTCAGCCCCCTCCAGCGATGCCCTCCCGTGTCCTCTTCCGTCCCCATCTTGTCCTGCAATTCCTTTCTAGCTTGATTCCTCCCATGGCTTTTGTTTGCAGAAGCAGATAATAATTAGGCAGTTAAAAGAGGGAATGCAGATGTTGTCGAGATCTTTCAGGTAGACTCTTGCACCTCTTGGGGTGCTTGTCTGCATGGATGGCAATAAATTACATGTATGACATTCCCCTTTGGGAAACCTACAACAGAGAAGGCTGTAACTTCGTATATTTGTTTTAATTTAGATTGGTGCAGAGGTGGCATAAACACTGTGAAGCTGGGTTCTGACCTGCCAGATATTTGGTAATCTAATGATTAATCTGTTGAGTTGGTCTGCTGAAAGGAAACCAAACACTTGTGCATCAAGTGACTTTGCTTCCTTGCTACTCTTTCCACCATAAAAGTGACTTTTCAGCCTTATTGTTTCTACTTTGCCTCGTAAAATCCACAAACATTTCTCCAAGAGGATGTTTTGGGCTTTCTCAGTGCGTGTGGCCCTTGCTAGTAACCACCCTCCTCGTGTAAATTCAGGATGGTTTTTAGATCTCCCCAGAATACAGGGAGATTCACTGGAAGCGAATTGCAGCTTGAAGGGGTCCATTTGTGTCGTGAAGATGGAGCAGCAGTGCCACAAGGATATCTTCAGATATAGGTATCTGTTTTATATAGAGATTATTAAAAAAGTGGAGCGCAGATTTTTTTTCTGCAAAAGCCTCGTGTGCGTCTTCTCTCTGATATGCATGTTAGCTCACTCGCAACACATTAGTTGTGCTGCCATCAAGAAGACACCACAGATGGTGGCTCATTTTTGTTCTGCTTTTAAGTACTGCCTTCTATAAGATTGATCAGGTTTGGATCGATCACATAGTTTGGGCAGCGACTGCCGTTACCCTCTCCCTTTCTATCTGCCTATAAATGGAGTGTGAGGAAAGATGGGATGTAGAGGTTGTTGTTTTTTTTGTTTTACTGTTTCATGAACAAATGAAATATTAATGGCGGAGAGCGTGGGCATGCTGACCAGGCTTACTTGCAACGAGCTCTTATCAGCAGAGAGTGCATTTGGAAGCCTTCTGTGAAACTCAGGTGTCCCTGGTGGGGTGGGCATTATTTTTTCCCTAATAGTGCAATCTGCAAGTTAAAAAAGTGGGACAGCAGAACTTGAGTGCTTGCTTTCACCTGCGATCATGGAAAACTAGTCCAGCTTATCTTGAAGCAAACCTTTTGCTTCCTGGTGTGCCCTGGAGCCACCAAGGCCCAGCGCTGCCCTGCTGGCCACGCCAGCCCGTGTGCACTGGACAAGCTCCTCTGTAACCAGCACGTGGTTGTAGGTGTTGTCTGGGGCCCAATAACCTGTCTCCTTGCATGAGTCTCTCTCACTGGCAAGCTACTCTTGAGATTAAGAAACTATTCCCAATAAGAAATCTAGCTTTTCCTTTGAGCTAGCGTTCTTCGTTCCTTGCTTTCTGTAGCTGTTTATTTTGGTCCATTCTACAGCTTGCTGCAGAAGGAAGAAAGAAGCAATAGACCTGTAGCTAGCAGGACTTGGCCTTCCTTTAATCAGAAAACACAATTTTATAGTCATATTAAACCCTTGCCAGGAACATTTTCTAAAATGCAGTTTTATGGTAAAAACTAAAGACAGAATATGATCCACCTGAGAAAGACCTGAGGTTAGGGCTTGCCTGCTGTGAGGTAGGAGATTCTTGACCAAGCACCCCAGTTACTGGGCTAAGAGATGTTCTGATGTAAAATATTTTCCTATTTTTCAGTTCTTTTATCACACTTCAATGAACTTAAATGTAAGAGTTTCAAAATTGTAGCTGAAATAGAATTCATTTTTTTGGCTTGTCTTCTGCAGAATCTTTTATGAAGAATTACTTGTTATAAGAACAAGATTCTTAAAGTGTGAGAAATGTAGTTAGTGGTTTAGTTCAGGCTTCACTTTCAATAACCACATATTGTTCTAGCAAATTGTGCTAAATCAGTAACTGGAAAATGTTCGCACATTCTCCTTGCTGCATCCTGAAAGCTAGACTTCACTGGTGCCTTTTTAGCTTGCCAGCTTTGCTCCCAGCATGCAGGTAACAAGAAGGGAGCAGGAGAGGGTCCTGCCTTTCCTCTTGCTTACAGGGATGCATCCCAACCCAGGTGTTCTGCCGTGTGCATGCAGGTGTCTCCAGTAAAGATACTGTGTCTCTTGAAGCTCAGTCCTTCTAGTGATTGAACATCTGTTTGTGTCTCTGCATTTTTACTGTAGTAAGAATTCTGTGCTACTTTACTTTTGTATGTGCTTTCAAGATGTTATTGCTGCTTTATTCCCCAACAGATAAGTATTGAGAGATTGTGAGGAGCTTAACTCCTTACTAAATAGTACAGTTTGCACCCCAGTGATGCCACTTGCAAAAGAGTTTTGAAAACAGCCATTTCTATGAGTCATCCTAGGTGCAAACTGAGAACTATGTTTAGGATGAGCCTGTGCGTTTCCTTTAATCCTCCCAGTGAGCCCTATCTGGTTTTGGAAATTGATGGGTCTGTACGCTTATAGTTTCGCTTGGCATCCATGATTCAGGTAATATTGCGCTATCTTGGTCTTGTCCTGGTCTCTCTCTGAATATTGCCAGGCAGGCTTATACAGTGGTAAAGGTACAAGCACTCCAGCCTTTTGCGTTCATAGTATTATCTATTAGCACTCTAAATTTGGGAAGCTCTAATTCCTGACTCTAACGTAGCAAGAGTTTCGTAAAAACTGAACTCTGCTCAAGTCCCTAATAAATTTCTTGTCCACTCGACTATGCAACTCTGAGTCCTTTAGCAATCGTTAAGGTCCATAACCCCCTCGCAGGAATGGCAGTGCGTGCGCGCACAGAGATTGCTTTACCTAATGCTGAAATAAAAAGGGCTTGGTTAGTCATGTATTACAGTGCACAGAAATACTCTGCAGTATTTTAGCCTGAGGAGCAGAGGAGAGTCCTGTATTTAGATGAATCTGTAAGATTGATTTAGGTAGTTTTCTAAATTGGATTGTTTCCAGACCAGTGGGATTAACAACCCTCTTTTTGCAAAAAGTGTTATGAGATCTTTAATGACCACACAAGGTCAGGACCCCAGTTTTATGTCTCATCTGAAAGATCATGAACTTATAACTACTGATCTGTCACTACCTGATCTATCTATTCTAGATCCGGCTTTATTTTAGAAGAGATTTGTGTTGCCAGGAGTCTAAATGCCATCAAAGCTTTTAGTCCTTGCCATATTCCTTGCCTGAGGAGGTTTGCAACAGGTTTTAGTCTGATGTGTCTCTGATTTGTTTTTCACTTTTCACAGGAGACCAAAGGGAGCCTGCAAAGAGTATCTTCCAGTTTGTATATATGTAATTTGCCGTTATGTCCAAAACTGTTCACTGAGCTATACTTAAAAGATTAATCAGTTCCTGGGTTGTTCAAGATGATATTCAGGCCCCGGTGTTTTTCTTCTGGGTGATCCCATCTCTGTCTATGGCCTCCCCTCTGAAAGGTCCCCTCAGTGCCGCTTGTTGCAAAACTGGTCCTAGCAGAGCGTGTAAAGGAAAATAGGAGTATATGCCATAACAGGCCTGCTTGCAGCACTTCACAAATAGCTCTTTTATATATATATATGCATGTGTATGTATGCACATAAAAATCCTCATCAGAGGATTTTAAAATTAAAAATCCTCTTCAGAGCTCACTCTGAAGATGTGTGTACTAAGAGGTTAGAAGACTTTTGTCTCCCAGATATTCTTAGCACGTATAATATAACTTCGCAAGTGTTTTCATTGCAGCAAGGGTACGGAGATCCAGCCCACAGATTCACTGTCCATAGACTGTGACCATCTGATACCCACCCATCCTGCACACATCCACATGTGGCTGTATGATTTCTGCACAGTCACCACAGTATTGCTTGGTAAAACTGATGTGTATATTCACATGGGGACTGTCAAAGGCCTGCTTAACCTGCTGCAAGGAAAAGTGTCTCCACAGTCTCTGACCTGTCCAAATGCTATCTGGGATGATAGGCAATAGATCCAGAAGAATGCTCTTCTGCTTCAGGGTTCACAAGGAATGAGTGGTGTCAAGTCCCTCCATCTGGATGCTATGAAATTTTACCCAAAGAATACCCAAAGAAATTGCCCAAAGAGGATGTTGCTGTGTGTCATCTGTGCTTTTAGCAGCTTCGTTTCGGCTGTAGAGGAGGTGAAATCAAAATCAGAAGATCTTAACTTCAGAGAGACAAAACATTTCAGAGTCCCAATATACAGAAATATTATTTCCCTTCATTTGATTTGGAAGCTATTTAGAATGCTGTAGTCTTATGGTCAGATGTAACCTCATCACTGATGTCCTCGTGAACGGTGGATTGTAAGTTGGTCACATTGTGCTATTTGACTCATGGACTGTAAAGGTCAAATGTGACAGCCTTGCTTGGGGCACTTGTTTGGCAGAGGGCAGCGAAGGTGACTCGTGAGCTTGTAAAGAGATGTAAAACAAATCTCTCCTTTACAAAGAGGAAGAGGGGAGATGAAGAAGGAAGATGATTGTAAAAAAAAAAAAAAAAAGAGTCTGGGGAAGGGCAGGCAGAGACATAGGAGGAACCTGAGAATGCCAAGGCGTGTTTAGTAGACATGGAGATGTCACAAGGATGTAACCCAGAAGAAACTGAACTTCCTTCATTCCACTGATCATGGGATAACTATTATCTAAAAAAAAAAATGTTGTGGTGGTAACTGCCTGATCTGTGGCATACATGCTAAGGAAAACCCATACTGACAGAAAGGGAGAAAAGGCTAAACTGAAAGGGGCCATTGCACTGGTCCCGTGTTCTGTGAGCGAGCAGGAGGGCTGGGTATTTAAGCAAATGGTGAAGAGTCACGATGAGGCTGAGGGGCAATGTCCTGCCCAGAAATGGATTTTGCTAAGGGACTCTCTGTGCTCAAGGTCTTGACTAATGACCTGGGAAGTAACACGTCACCCACTAGTTCACTGATGTTGCTAATGGGGAAAGTGCTGTAGGAGATAAAAACAAAGGCAACTAAAGAGCCCTGAGGTCTGGACAGAAGCTGGTAGAGCAGAGTTCAGAGAGGGCTCATCACATGAAGCTTGAGTTAACCTGAGAAATAAACCTGCGTGAGAGAAACCCCACAAGTCAGATGGGGAATGACCGACTTAGGTTCAATAGGAGCAAAAGGGAAATTGGAGCCCCTGGGTTTAGCTCTGTCTCTTCTCGGGGAGCGAGATGGTCCTAAGCTGTGTGTCTGTGCACAATTTGGAGCCAACGTGTGTGATATCCAAGGGCAAACCTCGCCGGCAGCAGAGGCCCTCTGATGGAGCAGAGTGCTGTTTTAAATGTGCAGTGTGGTTTAATGCTAGCTGGTGAGAGCTCAGAAGAAAGCCAGGAGTGAAGAAGGGGAAGGATGCATTTAGGAGAGATGAGGAGTGAGTAGGTATTGCTAGATCCTGAAAAAGGACTGCTTTATACTAGCTTGTAAGAAAGGCAAGGTGGGAAAGAGAAATGCTCCTTTTGGAAGAAGGTTACCAGAAGCATAAGTGGGAGTTGTGGGATGAAAATGTGCACGAAAAAGCCCTATTATTTTTTGTTCTGTTTTAATAATGAATCTGTACAGAGAAGGCCCAGGGTAGCTGAATGGCAGTACTCAAATTCTGAGCTCAGTCTGAGACTCAGAGCTAACTGAAAGACCCGATTTCCTTGTATGTTGGGAGGCATTTTCCCTCTTGTGCTTTAGGAAAAAAATAAGTGATGGCTCCTCTCAGATCCCCTACATTTGCACCTCTATTGTGTTTGTTTCCAGAGCTTTTAACCGAGCAATTCCTCCCCGCAGTGTGCATTTTGATGGGGCCTGCAGGTAGACAGGTGGTTTCCCAGATACCTCGGGCACGTCAAGGTGCAGCAGAGGGACGGGCTGTGGTACCAGATGGTGCGGCCCTGGGCGTCTCTTCTGCGCTGAAGTGCACAGTTGAAGCTAATTTGCCTGAGGGTGTCCTGGGGGCATCCCAAAGACTTCAGAAGTTGGGCTGGTAAGAGAAACCATTTCATCTCTTCATGTGAATATTTGTTCCTTTTAACAAATTATATTCTCTCACTACGAAAGGCAGTGTTTTTTCTTCCTGTCAAATATTCCTGCACTGATTTTTGATGATCCGATTTTTCTGAGGTGGCTCTATAGCATGAGACCTTTCTAGGTTTCTCCACATCTGCGTGCAGAGTGCTGTGATGGAGGGTACTATGTGTGCGTCCCCAGACGCTACTATTTCTGTGCACTTGTTCCCCCTAATTGTTGCACTTGCTTTTGCTTGATGCAGTCATTGCAAACACATTTGCTATGCCTAGGGAAGGGGCAGGAAGAAATCGATCCTCTGCGTCACTAAAAGTACATCCAAAAAAAAAAAAAATTCCCTCGTGGGTATCTATTGTTTTAACACCCCTTTTTATGTAGCTTTATTTTTGCTAATGAACAATTAGTTTGTTTAAGGCTCTTAAATGAAGCTTTAGTTGCAGGGGTGGCCACTGAGAGGAAGGATGGAATTAATGCAAGTGATTGAAAAAGAACGTGTGATCCCATGAGGACATTCCTGTGAATTGTGATTTTTTTTTTCCTTTTATTTTCTTTTTTTTTTCTTTTTTCTTTTCTTTAAGCTGGGAGACCCACTCTGCTTTGCTGCCCTGCAGCAGTGCCTCTGCCGTTTGCAAGGTCAGGCTTTTCTGGCGCGCTTGGCGAGGATGCTCCCCGGCCAATGAGGCATGAAATGGCGGTTGGAGAAGGGCTTGATAAATATTGATTCAGAAACTGCCATGGCTGCTGACTCTGCGATTGGCCTGTTTACCCAGCAAATGGAGGAGGGATGGAAAGAAGCTGTCCATTTCTCAGCGATGGTGGCACATGCATTTTTCAACACTGTCCTAGATATTTAAGAGGAAAGGGGCTGAAAGCTCAGCCTGGCATGTTTTTCAGGACAGCATTAATCCATTAGAGCAGATGAGATTCTGCAATCCTTTCTTCCACCAGGAGCTTTCCATTTTTAGTTTCATTAAACTCCATATGATAGTTGGGCTGTCCTGCCAGGAGAAGGGAGGCTTTCCAGCGCGAGCAGAACTGGCATTTGGCTGCGTTGGGGAATGTCCGTGCAGCGTTCGGGAAGCTGCGCGGAGTACAGGCTGTCCGTACCCTACGCCAAATGAATAGTGTAGCTGCTGCTAGCCAGCCCGGGCCTCAGTTGGTGCTGCGCTGCCCAGCAGCCCATGCCTCCTACCGACTAGGTCTCTTGGCAGTGTAACAGTGCGTTGGTATCGCGTTAGCCTCGTGCTGTGTTACCGTTTGGCGTCAGGCACTTGTGCCCATACTGACCTGCTGCTAGGAATCCAAACCCGGGGCTTCCTCAGTTGCCAACCAGAACCTGCATTAAAAGTCCAAATGGGCTCAATACCTGCCAGTCACGCTCAGTATCCCCAAGGTGAGGGGCTCCCAAGCTGCCCCCTCAGCCCAGGGAGCTCTAGTCAGGTTAGCAGGGTTGTCCCTGTCCTACACGCTTGAAAGGCCCCTACACTTGCACAGGGCTTCATATCCATTTCTTTTCCTGTTAAGTATGAAGCTTGTGTATATGGTGTTTAGCAAATATGGAAAGATGGAAAGAGATAATCACTGAGTTAGCTCTGTCACTGCAGTTGTAATTTTTACACTGTCTGTTTTTTTTTTCCTCTTTTTCCTGATTTATCCTTTCAGTGTATTCAACGCTCTGCAATATGAATGGGAGATTTTTGTTTCCTTTTAATTTCTGTGGCTTAACAAAGTTGCTTCAATAATGCAGGTGCCAGTGGTGAATTCAGGTGGAGAGGAGGCTGCCAAGAGATGGCCTTGGGTCTGAGCAAAATGAATCAGAAAAGCCATGGGCAACAGTGAGTATTGGCTCCATTTCATAAGCTAGGATCTGAGTTGAACTGTGTGGAATCTCCTTGTGAAAAATGAATTAACTGAGAAAAATGCAATTTGCATCACCTCAAAATTATTAGTCAGTTTGTCTGAAGTTGCCCATGTGTTTGGACTAGATCTGTTGTCTTGTTTGAACATGCCAGTTTTACTAAGGTGTGAGCGATGACAAGGCTGAGGTCTTGTTCCTCAGCACCCAGCTCTCTGAGAGCTTGGCTGTCCTGTGAGAGCAGCCCATTCCCTTCCCTGGCCATGTGTCTGCGCCCTTGGCCCAAAACAGAGGTGTTTCCTACTCCTCCTGTAAACTGAAACTTTAGCTTAGGAGCTGCCAGGCCCTGTGCCCAGGCTCCTCACCTTTCCCTGCTCGAGGGGAATCAACCTCCTGCTGTTTGCGGGGAGACAGCACTTACGTCCTGGGGAGCAGTTTCATCCTGACTCTTTGGGAAGATGTGAAATGGAGGAACCACTCTGTTCAAAGGCAGATATTAACCACACAGTGTCAGAGCTCTGTGCGCTGCCATGGACACCTCTTCGTGCCCCCTCCTCCCGGCCTGCTCCTCGGAGTGATAACCTTCACAGGTCACTGTGCTGCGATGCCGCCTTACTGATAACCTCCTTCAGCTTGCTGGGGTAATGAGTTACCTCTAGAGAGGGAAACCATTTCATTATGTCTGACTGCAAAGAAATATTGCTGTGGGTAGGGACAAGGCTGAGGCAGGGGGCCGGGGGAATGAGCTGTAGGGAAAACAGACTCGGGAGGCTTATGGCTTTTCTTTCAAAAAAGCTCAAGGCATGCAAAATTAGCAGGGGAATAAATGACAGTGAGGGGAGCTGATATGTTTCAGAAATGCAGGCTGTTAAAACAGGATGTGGTGATACTGCCCTTCTCCTGCCTTCTTAAATATATATATATACACACTTTCATTTAATATGTATTTCACACTGCCCAGAGGTCAGACATGCAGATTGTCAGACTAATTTGAGTTTTATTTGTACTTTTTAATGCATTTTATACTTAATCAGGCATGCTGCTACTGATAAGTGTTGTACTCAACTGTGTGAAGAATTCACACTACGGTGTCATTTCCAGCACCATCCGTGCAGGCGTGCTGACCTCTCCTATGCTTTGTGCTCTGCGTGGTGCTTGTCTCCATGGTGTCTTGATGGTGCTTCTTGAGAGGCTTTTAGTCCACTATAAAAAGGGTGGCAACGCACCATCCCCTTCTAGGCAAACCAAGAGAAGCAGGTGAGGATGAGGAAGTGGCCAAAAGCTTTTCAGTTTCTCATCCCCATAAGGTTTGGGATCTTGCTCAAAGATTTGGCATTAGTAAAGGGTTGGTGGGGCAATCTGATATTGTCACTTCTGAGGAAGACATGCTATAGGAAAGCAAATAGGTTTCTCTTCTTTCAGTTCTTACTTGAAGCCTTACCAACATATTTGTTTTTTCCACACTTTGAATTAGTTTTACAAACTAATATTGATTGTCTGGATATTTCAAACAGCCTCTTGAGCTAGCCAAGCTTGAAATATGCAGTTCCCTGCTGTGTAAAAGCTCTGCTCCAGCATGTTCCCTCTGCCAGTTCTGCATCCATAGTAACTGCTGAGTGAAAGGTCTCAGCAACATACTGGGACTTGGGATGCATAAGCACAGAGTGGATGGTTACGCAGCAGTTGATGGTTCCCTCATTCTAACAAACATTTGTGTGGTGGGACAGTGGGCTTGGACACACTGTCCAGCAGTGTCATTATCTGGCTTGTATCATAGAAAACTGTGCTGGGGTAAATTTCAAAGCATTTAAAAAGAGAAATCAGTTTCATCATCTCTCTTTCATAGGTTTTTATTCCCAAAGATAGAAGGAAGAGACCTGTCTATGGTTATTTGGGTCACTGAAATTGAAGACAAGTCTAATGTTCCATTTTTCTGCACACAGTTCCACTGCTTGCTCCAGCAGGCCCTGTTGCTATGGATGGTGTTTGTGTGGAGCAGTTTTCTTTGGGCCTTGACTAACTGATCAAAGCGACCCTGTTGCTATAGTAAAAAGAAACTCGTATTAATTCAGCTCCAGGGTCCACAAGACTCTGATAGCACAGTCTTTTGTAAAGAAGCTTTCAGAGATGTCTTTGTGGAACAACTGTCTTTACTTCTAGAGAGTGGGAAATCAAAACAGAAAATAACAAAGCGATTTATAGGCGTCAGGAAATAGCAGTCAGTGCCACTTACAGCTAATAGTTTCCAGGTTTAATACTGGGATTATTAATAGCATAATATTATTAATAAATATCAATTAACATTTAATATTTAATAACACATTTCTACCTGTAAGCAAATTAGAAATGGGAGATGGTGATAGAAAGCATGTGCTCACAGAGCGCATTGGTGTTTACCAATCATTTTTAAAACATAACAAAGGTGAAATGGCGGAAGAACAATGGCAACAATGACAAAAAAGTGACCTGCATATGTATCAAAAGCAACTGCCAACTGGGCGCTAATTCTGCTTCCCAGCACTTTGGGTGAGTAGGGGTGAGGGTTAGTGATCATCAATACCATGCAGCAGCTGGTTCAATTTGGACCTTTGATTGCCTGTAGCTCTGGAGCTGTTGGAGCGTGTGTATGTTTGCACGAGGCCTAATTAGTGCCATTATCATTGTCATTAACGGCTTTTAATGAAGAACAGATGGTTCTGTCAAGGTTTCAAGCTGTGAAGCTCACTGACCCATTTGTTCAAAAATGAGAGAAAAGGAAAACCAAAAAACCCCAAAGCCCTCTTTCTAATTTGGGCTGATGGAGAGGGATGAAAATGAAGATTGCATAAACATAAGCTTGTTTTGCTTGTGCAGACACTTTTGAGGCTCTGTTTTCCCTAGTGAAGGCAGGGATTTCTGGTACTTATCCTCACGAGTCTTTGATGCATCAGTTATCCTGGTCATGCTTGAGCTAAGCCTTCCCTGAAGAAGGGATTAATGAGAGAAAGTTCTGTTTTGGAAGGGGCCTCTCTTGGGCTACTTTAGACATTACTGAAAATCCTCCCAAATTTATATTACCTTTCTCTCCTTTCATCATTTCCAAGTGCTGGCCCACTCCAAGTCAGGAATCTTAGTGAGTTTTAATTTTACCCTTTCCCTTTATTTCCTTTCTGCTTCAAATTTGGCTGCTGTTCAGAGTGTGCCCCTGGCATACATGTCTCTCCAGGGCTATAGCTCCAACTTTTTGCTCCGGAAGATGGAATGTTCCTGTTGGTCATTCGGATTTCAAATAGTCAGTGATAAATGTGAGATCGTGGTTGAGGGACCTACCGAAAAAGGCTAATCCCAAGCCCAGGTCATTTGATAGGATGTTACTGTCTGCCTGAGAAGCAGCTTTTCTTCTCTCTCAATTATTGAGCAAAAATGGGATGTGTAAACTGTAAACTCATATTTATCACTGCAAAATCTGGATTAATTTAAAGAAAATCCTTTTATGATTTAATTGTAAAGGAAACTTTTAGTATGTCTGTGATTCAAGATTAGCTGTCTGGTTTTGACATTGTACTGTCCATCAGGTGAGTAATGTGACATACAGTATGGGAACTGTTTTTAATTATAGAAGTACCCTAGTTATACGGATCCTTCAGTAGTATCTGCACAGTGTTTGAATAATCTGATTAGACTCAAACCTTCTCAACCTCCTAGTAATATTTGATAGGTTTCCTAGCGCAGCTAAGTATGACAATGTGGCAGAAAACTAGAATTGCCTTGTAAGTCATAACAGTACCCTCGTAGATGTATTTTTATATAGGGCTTTATACCTGTTCTCTCAAAAGCAGGGAGATTCTAGGCTTCGGTGGGGGTGGATGTGACCAGCTCTTTGGCTTTGGATACACATTGACTCAATCACAACATCCTCAGTTGAAGCAGCAAGTTCTCCATTTTCTTAAGCATTCAGAAGAGTTTAGAGAGACTGCTTAAAAGCCATATAAGTGAGAACAATAACATTATTGTGGTGTTAGCGAAGAACACCATAGGAATAAGCACTAGCTGAAAATATAGTTCCTTTCTTTTCATATCTTTCCTAGGAAGGCAGAAATTAAATTCATTAGCACTGATCCAGTGCCATATCTAATTAGTTGCGGTATGGGGCACTTCTGTAATCTTGTGCCGTGAATACAGTGATTTAAGAGGTGTTTTTTCTTCTTCTTCTTCTTTACTCTGCAGTAGCATCTATTAAGTCCCAAGCAGTGATATGCCTGATTAATTTACATTGCCTTTATCAGGCTGCGGAACCAATTATCTCTCACTGGGAGAGTTTTCAAACAAACAGAGTCACATTCATGAAGTAATCTCCTAAGGAGTCTCTCTGGAGCTGAAGAAGGAGGTTTAGAGCAATAATAAGCGAAAATTTTACTGCCTTTCTCTGGCTCCTTCCCAAAAGTGTCCCAAAGATTTAACTACCCGCTTCCCAGGCCTGGGTCTACCAGAAATGGGATGAGTCAAAGCTTGTAGGAATGAAGATCCCATATTTCACCCCAGGTGTGGGTGGCTTGCCAAGAGTCCCTAAGCCTGCTGTGATTTGGGTCAGTGCTTGGGAGAATTCTGGCAGGAAAATATCCTTTATTATATTCCACGAGTTTAGACAGGAAGTTTTTGGAAGGCAAATGGAAGCAACAAAACAAAGTGAAGGCAATGCATAGTATTCCCCCCCAAGTATCCTAATACAGACCAATTTTGCGGGGGTCTCACAAACGCAGATGCTCAATTCCAGCTTATACAAACACCCCCATGAAGGGTGCCTCGACCCTTCCAGTGCTGGAGCTGCTCCAGCAGTGCCTGTCCGCGAGGGCCAGAGCTGCTCCAGCCGTCCCATGCACCCTCCACCTGCAGCCAGTTATCTCATTAGCTCCTCTGCAAAGCAGCAGCTGAAGACAGAGGGGAAGAGGAAGAGGAAGTGTAACATAGTCCATTAGTCTGAGTACATGGGAAGAGGAAGGGGAAGTGTAACATAGTCCATTAGTCTGAGTACATTTTTTTTTTGTAGGAATTGATGGAGCGCAGAAATGTCACACAGGCTCTGCAATCAGCTGAAGATTTAAAACCTGCAACTGTCTGCCTATGGGAAAAGGTCCTGGCCGCTACACTTCAAGTCAGATTTGAGGTGTCTTTTTTCCCTCATAATCTTAACCTTATTTAATAGAAGCTTTGTTGTTCATATTTGCATCAGAGCTTTTTCTTAGTGCTTTTGTATGTCTATCCATTCACTGCCTCATTTGAGGACAGGCATCTATGTGAGGGAATGAAACCTTGGAAAGGTGGGAACCCCTGGGGTAGCTGGGCATGGGGCAGAGCTCCATGGGTGCTGTGGGCAAAGGAGGACAGCAGCAATTCCCAGTAGGAGCTTGCACGGAGGAAAGGGTTAGGAGATCTGAGGTGCTGGCAGCAGTTGTGTCTAGGTAGACTGGAGAGACGACAAGGTGAGGAGGAACAGAGGTGGACAAGTGAGAGAATGTTTTGAAAAGCAGGTGCTTGAATGGGTTGGAAATTTAACATATGCAGAAAGGAAGGAAAGATCACTGGTTGGAACAGCCAAGGAGGTGGGGGCTTTGCAGGAGGGTTTGAAAAGAAAAAAGATAAGTGACTGGGCAAGGGATTTAGGGAAAGAAATCTGGGGAGAATTGGGATGTGGGTGGGGAGCTCTGCTGCGGGACTTTGCAACAGCTTGAGACCAAAGGTGGCTCAAGAGCAGCTTTTGATGTATCAGAGCAGCAGCATGACCATGTTCACTGTGAGAAATATGGGAGCTCTATTCACTGATATCTCTGTGCTACTCTTCTGAGCTTTTTTTATTTTTTTCTTCAGATGCTCTTTCTAGGGGCTTTAATGCCTTAGTATTTCTCTTTTGAGGGTTTTTTCTTCTTTTTTCCTGACTAAAGTCTGACAAAAAGTGTATTTTTAGTACAATGTGCTCATGTTTCTGGATTGCTTGCTCTTGTTCATAGCATGAGTGTTAGGAATATTATTTAAAGCTTAACAATAATTAGTGAATCAACAACAGTTATGGTCTTAATTGGTTCCTATTTTTTTAGTATGTAAACACTTAGACCAGAGTATGAGCTCATGATCTCCACTCCTTGCTCTTCCAAGGAATAATCACTTGTCTGTAGTATGTCCTGGAGCAATGGTGGTCAATTAAGATGTAGCTAGCTTTAGTCATTTATATTTTAGATGTGTGGCTCCGACTTCTTTCAAAACTGTTTCAAATCATTATTGTTTACCAGATTGAAAGTTGTCGGAGGTTTGAAACATTTAGGCTTCAAAATATGAGGTCTTTCTCCCTGAGAGATATTCAAATATGAAGCACCCTGAATGTAAACTGGTCCTCCTGTATTTGTTTTCAGTATCTTCTGCTCTCCTTTAAAATGCACTAGGCTATTAGTTTCAGAGAAAATAATTAAGTTTTGATCTAGAATTTACGACTTTATAGCTGTTTCCATAGGAACCATGTAATGAAATAAAAAAGACTTTTTTGTGTAGCTCACCCATCAGCTCTGCCAAGGAGCTCGTGCTTGGGGCAGGTGAGGATCAAGAGGTGATGCCAGGCAACTGCCTTCGCATCACGATTTAAGCTCTAACCTGGCACATTCAATATTTACACTGAAATCTGAACCCCAAACCAGTTCATCTGGCTTGGTATCTTGTTACAAATCAAATTACCTACCAGTCTAAACTTACCAGTTTCATGTGCAAAAATGTCAGGTTACATCAGTGTTTGCAGAGTTCCAATAGGAAGTAGCATGAATAGAGCAAATACTGTAACTGCAAATATTATTTGATGTGTTTAAGACAATTGGCATTTTTTCAGACCATCTGTAACGTGTATCTGAATGTTGGCTTAAAATAAGCCATTTCTGGAGAGTCCTGGACCCAGTTTTCATTGCAGCCTGGGCTATTTTAGGACATTGTGCCATAATTTACATGCAAATACTATCTGCACACAATTTTTGAAGCAAAACCCAGGCAGAATCTGGCAGAGGTCAGAAAGGCTGAGCATATGGCTTGTATTTAGAAAGCATTGATTTTTTCATTTAGCTGAATTTGGTGTTTTGTATGACTGCGAAATGGGTGTATAGAAATGTATATGTAAAATGTAGATTTAAGGTTATGCTTTTAAGGTTATTCTGTGCTAAAGTGTGGGGTCTGCAATGCATGGAGTTCTTATTTAAGTGGGAACATGTGTTTGCTGAAACTCTTGCTTGTATCCTCCTCAGTAGCTCTTGGTTCCTTCAAGGGAACCTGAAGCTACATCTGCATCGTGGGCGCTCCCTGACACCGAGCGGTGGGACCGGCTTGCACCACTGAAGGGATCGACCTGTATCAGTTTACTGCTGCCTGATGAAAAGGCATTGCATGCCTGTTGGTTAGCTGACTCTGTTTCAAATGCTGCGTCTTTTTGCCTTTTGTTCCTTTTTCTTTGTTGGACTATAAGTCCAAGGTACTGGAGCACAATAGCGTGAATGTAGGTATATTCCCATTGAAAATGAGCCCTCCTGGATAATGAACTGGTTCCAACTATAGCAAATTGGCTTATCAAGGGAAGGGTCCCAAAATCACCTGGAAGTGTCCCTCAATTTTTGCTGTGAAAGTAACTGAGGAGCTACTTGGCAGGAGCCTCTAAGTACAAGCAAAGCACAGAGGGCCTCTCAAAGAAGGTGGACTTTTGTGAAATTTCTTATTAATTCTTTTTTTTTTTCCTTCAGCAAATGGGGAATGAATGAGAAAACTTTCTTTTTAACTCTGTATCTGTCTGCTTTTGCTGCTTTACATTCCTGAAGGAGTAAATTTAAGGTTTATACTTGCATCAAATGAGTGGGAGTCACTGTGGCAACTTTAAGGGGAACGGAACACAGGTAGGAACTTGTGTGCTGCTCTTCTGCACTGTAGCTTTTATTTGACACCTATAGACACCATCTGATATGGTAATAGCTCGTGAGTTCCTGATGGTCACCTAGGGAAGGATGGGCTGGGAAGGTAGAGGAAGCAGAAATGATGGGCTGGGAGGGCAGTTCTGCTGGAGCAAGAATGTGCGTAAGGATCGGAGCAAGTACAGGCAGGAGAGGTTTGAGTAAGAGGGCTCTTCCCTGTTAGGTGCAGACTGAAATTCTGGCACAACTCCTGCTGTACCTCACTCTAAGAGGTTAAACCCATGTGTATCTGTGTGAATAATAATTTCTGATCAACTTCCAAACATAGACTTAATATTCAAATTGATACTCGATTTATCTTAATTTATATGCAAGCCTGAACTGGACAAGTAGCTGTGAAATGTCTTGATTTTTAGTAAGGCTTGGCACAGTGCAGCATGACATTCTTGTAAGCAAACTCAGGAAACAAAAAATACCTAAGATTGGTACAACTAGCAGAAAAACTAGAGTAATTTATCAATAGTTCTTTGTCAAGCTGTGAGACCATCCAAGTGTGGTCATCAGAAATCCTAAATCCAGTACTTTGCAATAATTTCATTTATTATTTTGATAATGGGAGGACAAGAATGTTTATAGGATTTGCAGATGATACTAAGCCAGAAGGGAATGTCAGCTTTTGGAGGACAAAATTAGAATGCATAGTGATCTTGATAAGTTGAAGAGAGATTGTGAAATCCAATAAGATGAAATTCAATAAAGACAAGTGACTAGAGAAGAGAGAAATCAAATACATAATATGCAAGAATCCAGTTTTAGCACCAGGTTTTGAGAGTGACAGAACTCTATTCTCTCCTCAGTTTATCTAGAAAATATTACCTATGAAGAAAGATGAAAAGAATTGGGTAATTTTGCCTAGAGAGGGAAGAATGTAAATTACAATAATATATTGACAGTTGACTACGGTGAAGATACTGATATAACAAGGTAAGACATAATGTAAACAGTTGCATTTGCAGGGAGAGATTTGGATTCAGTTTCAAGGAAAAACTGTTTGTATAGTTAGGAAGATAGTGGTAGAAGAGCAGCTACCTTGGAAGGTTATGAAATCTGCATTTTTAAGTTCCAGATAGGTAAAAAGAAAAAAAAAAATCAACATGAGAGCAGTTAAACACTGGGACATATGCCCAGAAAGGTTACAGAATCTCCATTAGCAAAAATTTTCAAAAAGCATCTGGACAAGGCCCTGAGCAACCTTATTTAACTTCAAAGTTGGCTCTGCTTTGAGTAGGAGATTGGACTGGATGACCTCCAGAGGTGTGTCTCAGCTTCAATTATTATATGATTCTATTTTGGGTTGTCTAAGATCTACCAAAGTCCACATGCCAAAATTGTGAGAAAAAGATGTGACAATTTCTACTACCAATTAGATAACAGTTTCTGAAGAGTCCATTTCTACCTCTGATTACTGAAACAGCAAAAGACAAAGATAAATTTATGGCAGAATGTTCACCTCCTTTATACTGTATGTTAAACTGATAGATGTATTTTAAAGTATGTAACTAATTCCATTAAGGAAATATAAGAAATGTTCTTTGAACCTCAGCAATAGAAGCTGTGTACATGCAGAGACATAGGGTTAATCCAAATTAATTCAGGGTTACTTAAAAGGTGGGGAATTTTTGCAATTATAGAAAGAGCATGGTAGTGGATGGTATATAGAAAGCATGCCTGTTTGCACAGTTATAAGAAATAAGTGATGATGTTCACTTGGGCCTTTCTGCAACACATGGGGCAGTGTGAACTATCACAGCATATGAAATGGTTGTACTTTGCTACTGACTTTTTCCTTTTAATGACTTGAAGCCTGCTGCCAAAATGTATGTGTTTATTGCTGAGTTGCTGGACAACTCAGTGGCTCCTATTCAGAAATAAGTATGAAAGTTAAATGTATACCAGCATAAGGCATGGCGCGTTGTGTCAGAGCAAGATAGTGTTTGAGTAGCACAGAAGTTAAGAGATAGCACAAATGTATGGGTGGGATGATCTTTGTGCTTAACCTACAGCTGGAAAAGCCTGCAAACATTTGTGAAAATTAGTGTTTGTTGGGTTTTAGAAATAAAAGCATTTTGTGAAGCTGCTTGAACCAGCAATACTGGTTTGCTTATCTCTGCAGAAAGGAAATTTGTATATGCCTGGTGATCTGCATGTTGTATATTCCCATACAGGTCCTGTAAAAGGGCCCTTTACTAAGGCAAAAGACTATTCAATTTTCTGGGTAGCTCCTAGGCTTCTGTGCCTAGGAATCTTCTAGGATTCTTGTTATGGGTACTCATCTGCTATGGTTATGTTACGTGTCAATCCAGAGACTCCAGATTCTGAGGTTTTGAACCACCAATAGCTGAGCAATGGTGTCTTGATATAGAAGGACCTACTGCCCATCCCCCCATTACTGCTCCTTGGGGAAACTTCCTTTTAACTCCTTGGGAACGTTTGGACATTGGCCATGGCCAGACTCCTTTGCCATCCTCAGGGGGAGATGAACAACAAATTGGTGCAGAGGAATAACCAGCCAGCCCAGTGCACAGACCTGCAAACCACAAACAGTGACAGACTCGCTAAATCTCTCGCTTCCGAGCACCTACGTAGCAAGTCTTCTGTGTGCTGGTAGATAGCACAACTTTTGAAAGAACATAAAAATATAGCTGGGAATGCAAAGTAGGCTGCAAGGTAGGGTGAGCACGGACTGCATGAGTACTGGAGAAGGCTGTATTTATCTTATCATAGGCAACCACCTGCTAGTTTCTCTCCCCCTGCTACCTTGTCTCCTTCAAGGCAATTTATGGGTCAGTGAATACCTCTCTGGGCAAGATACCACTGGATTTCAAATGTTTATCAGGTAAGGTACAGCAAGAAAGGAAACTGAAGGAAAGATGAGCAGTAGAGAAAAACAACTTTCCCACCTGACCTTTGCTCAAGACATACTCCTCCCTGACTGACTGCATATTTCTCTACCACGGCAAGAGATTTCCTGCTCCAGTGCCCCATGTAGGCTTGCTTTAAGCTGGAGCAGGCACAGCAGTGTATAGTTACTTTATCTTCTTATACTCATGTCTGGCGTGTAAAATAATCTTCACCATCCTTCAGTAGCATTGCTCTAAACGTCTGATAAATGTGGGACTGTGGAGCAGATATGTGTGATGTCCTCTGAAGAAAGGAAACATTTATAAAAATGGTGAGAGAAGTGTGTGTTTACTTAGTGTACGGGTCCACTTTCAAAAAACTTGTAGTTTTTTTCATCCTGACGTGCTGATGCATCTCATGTCGGCATTAACACTGTTAATCAATCCAGACTGAATTCTCAAAATTGCAGGCAGCATTTTTGTATTGCTTTTCCAGCCAACTGCAAGCACTTCTTCATTGATTTCACAAACATTATGCATAATAGCCAGCATAAAGGCAATAATAAACCACTAGAACTGAAAAACAGGAGATTGTACCAATTTAATGGCTCAAGGTTATGAAGAGGACATTGCCTCCACTCTCTGCCCTGTCCTTGCTGGGATTTGCCACTCACCAGTAAGTTCGCAGAGTGCCTGTCTCCCATTTCTCATTGCTATGCTCCTGTGGGGGGGAGATGGTAGTTCCGCTCTCATACTGTCTGGGAACTACAGTGTTTAGGAGAAGGACGTCGTGAGATCCGCTACACAGAAGGTGACTACTTGCAGGGAGGTATGGTAGAAGATGGGGGTCCATCACCCTTATTACCATGGCTAAATCAATGTGGGTTAGTGAGTCGGAGCCCCTTTATGCTAACTTTCTATTAGTGTAATTTCTTCATGGAGAGGCGCATAGTGCCGGACAGCTTCTCCATGTCCCGCACTGGCCTCCTGACTGGCCACGCTCGCTCCGCGTGGGAGAGCCACCGTCCTGCCGAGCTCGCTGCCCAGCCAGCAGCTGCTCACTGAGCCAGCCGGCACAGCGCAGCGTACCTGCGGGCCCCTTGTCTAATCTCCTGTGCTTATTCGGTGGTGACAAACAGGGAAAGGACAGAGAATTAACTGGAGTAGATGATGCTGGATGATGCCTCATTTTGGTCATGGACAATGTCCCATTTACAGTGCTAAAGCTCTCTCATAAGCTGTGAGGGTCTCTGCTTGCAGGAAAGGAGCCTATGTGGTGGAAGAGGGTATGAATAGGTGGAAAATATCTTATTTTTCTCTTGCTTGCTAGATCTGTGCTGCTGTGTGCTTGACTGAAGTTTAATATATAACGTATATAGCTGATTCTGCAGCTGCGAAGTATTATGTGGAAAAAGGACCGAGAGAAACTGTCAGACTGACTACCAGTTTTCAGAATGCGTACACAGTTACTCTGATACTCTCTCCTGACGGTGTAAATGAGTTTTTCCCTGCTGTCAGCGAGCAGATAGCATTCAATTTGTCAACTTCCTTATCACAGACAGTCAGGTTGGGTGCTCAGCTTCCCCAAGGAAGGCAGTAGCTGAGAAGATGCTGGTGGTTGCAGTTGTTGCTATAGGCACCTTTCTCGGGGTGGGAGGGCCCTCCCATTTGGATAATGATGCTGTTCTTTCCTAAGTCTTTTGAGACACAGGAGAGATACTATAATGCACATTTTACAGGTGACAAAAGGAAGGGACAGAGAAATAGTTTTCTTCCAAAGATCATATAACAACCATCATCTGAAGTTAAATCAAAATCCTGCAAGCAAGTAAAATTCCCAGACTCTGTAATATTTCAGTTATGCCATGAATTTTAAACTAATTGCTTCATTTTTTGCAGCCCTGAAGGAAGTATAGGGCTTCAAATATAAGACTTAGGCTCAAGAGACCAGAGTTTCTGCTCCTGTTTTAACCATTGATTGTTGAAAAATGAGATATATACAACTCTGCATATAACTTGTATTGGAAATACTATAGCTGTCAAATGATTTTTTTTATCCTTTAACTGACTGCACATATGTGTGTCAGTACACACATGCCTTAAGCTCCTCTCACATTTTTGGATGTGTGTTGTTTTTGCATTCTTCATCTGGAGAAAAGAGCTCTCGCATTCCACACTGTTTCCATGTCGAAGGCTAGCACATTGCTGCTCCTTTCTGTGATATTTCAGAGATGCTTTGAGATTATATTTGTGAATTACTTCGAGATCGTGGAAGGAAAGGAGACACAAGTCACGTATTTTAACTTTCATAAAGGCTAGTTTTAATTTTATCACTGCCTCAGGATGACTGGTCAGAATTTCCTGTAGAACTTAGCTAATGACAATCCAGCTGGAGCAGCAGTGGGAGCTGCTTTTCTCTCTCCAGGCATTGGATATACTACTTCATCTAGTAGACCTGCGTTTTATTTTTACAGATGGGAGAATGCAGCAGACAACCCAGGAGGAAAACACAGTTGAACAGTAGATTGCAGAGGCTATTTTCAACCACTCTCAATTATCAACTTATTTGTAGCAAAAATACCACATTTATCCTTGCCATTCCATTGCTACCAAAGAAGTTTAAAAAAAAAAAAAAAGCACACAACAGAAGTTGGCATTTGTCACCTATATTAGTTAAAAATGCAACTTGGATTAGAGTTTCTCTTTAAAAAGTAAAAGACTTAGTTAAGGAAGTTCTGCAGCCAGTGGGAAAGGCTGCAGGAGCCATGGGCCAAGGGCAGATAGCCCAGGCAGCGAGGGGACCTGCGTGCTGGGAGGTGGAAGGCCGCTGCCATGCCCATGTTTGCCGTGGTTCTTGCTCTCCATAGTGGTGATTTCTGTGTCTCGCCTGCAGGCAGGAGCCCATGCCCTCCAGCTGCTGGCCTCTGGCTGCAGCGTGGGGCTTTCAGTCTCCTCATCTCCTCTCTCACCTCCATGGCCAGGTCCCAAACTGTGGACACTGCTCCCCATAAAGGACTTGTTCTTTCCAGACCCGTGGTGTTCGGTTTGGGGTTTGGGTTGTGGCTGTTTTCTCCTGTGTTGTGGGGAGGGAGTCTGCAACTGGGCAACACAGGCTAGAGTTTTTCCTTCCTGTGCAGCTGGGGTGGAGAGGTGGTGTCTGGTAATGGACCAGAAGTTCTCTTTGAGACGTTATCCATCACGCAGCCAGAGAGAAAACCTGCAGATTTTCTTACAGGGCTAGAGATTTCAAAGGATGCTGAATGCGTCAATGCTAATTCTGCTTTGGGCAAAATGCCAGAGTCTGCCTAATGCCATTGCTGCTCTGACATTTGAGCCTCCATCCTAATGGATGCCAAAGCGGATCCCTCCAACTCACAGAGCCATTAATTAGAGCTTAATGACTTTCTGCAAGAAAGGCCTCGGAAATGAGATTCAGAGAATTTCCTACCGATAATGCGTGGCGTGCGTACCAGGTTGGTCTGCTTCAGTCAGACTTGGAGCTCTCAATCCAAGCTGTCTCTGTGTCTGTTTACGGTATCTACCTTCCCCCCGCCCTCCCATGAGCTAAAACACAAAATCCGACCTTTGTAGAAAAACTGCTTCCTATACATCTGAAGACATTCTGTGGGCAGACGTCTTTCTGGGCAGGAAATGAGATTTAAACTCCAGTAATGCTGGTGTGGCCCTTGGGATGGCATCTTTGTTTATATCCTAAAACTCTCCAGTCCCAGTTCCTGGCAATAATGGTCCCTGAGCTTTTGCTTTATCTGAAGTTTGCTCTGATTAAAGCAAACTTTTTTTGGTGATAATTTTCTTTTTGAGAAAGCGTTATGATCTGCCCCCTTTCTGTTTGTTAACTAGACACTTAATTTGGTATTTACTTTCAGATTTTAACATTGAACCTTCCCCTTTCTTAACAGATCTGGATTGGGAGCCCCGCAAATGACACTGAGAGTAGTTTATCTCTTGAGTTTGAGCATGTCAATTTTCTTTCACGTTAAATGCATTGCCTTCCAAAGAAGTATATTTATTAACATTCCTGGGATGAATTGCGTGTGACTGTTGGTGGTTTGCAAGATGACCAAGAATTCTAAGCCATTTGAACAACATCAGTAGAAAATAAATATATTTTTCTTATTAATTGCAGCTGTGTGCTTATCTACATAAAGCTTTAGCCGGGTCTCCATTTGGTGTTGCTGCTGTGCAGTTCGCATTGGTTTGCATAAGAGTTCGAGGAAAAATATCTGTGCTTCAGTTTGTTGGTGAAATAATATACGTGTATTATTGTAGGTGACACTAATCTAAACTTTCAAGTTAGAATGGACACTTGGTTCCTGAAGGAAACCTGACAATTGTTTTTCCTCTGAGTGAGTGTTCGCATCTAAGGGTGGATTACTGTAGTCTCCCTCAGTGGTACAAAGCTATTTTGGACCCAATATATGTGAGCTGCTATAGCTCTTACACCATCATCCACTGAGAGCCCATATGAATTGTGAATATGTGAACTTTTCTACAATTGTTTGCTACCTAAGTTATTTTTGCCAAATCATATTCTTCACTTTCATTATAAGGTGAACCACAACGGAAGAAAATTTCAATAACTATAGGTAGCTATGTGCTTTTTTATCGTGGGATTTGTTGTTTGTTTGTTTGAAAATGCAATCAAACTTTTTTTTTTTCCATCAAAAATGAATTTTTAAGCTACTTTGATAATTCTGGTTAAAATTTTACAGTGGGAAAGGCAGGTGTGAAGAGAGAAAAAGCACTGTTTTGCTCTTCCTCAGTGCACATTACATCATAAATTGGAGCAAAACTTAAAAGTAATAGTAAATAACTAACCCATCAAAGAGAACAAAGCTATGTAGGAACCACGATGAACGTGTGTGTAGGTGTGCTGGACACTGGTGGGGTTAATTTAGCTTGCAGCAGAATGAGAGCTTTCACTATAGATAGGAGAAAGGTGTGGATGCTTCCAACCAGGTTTTTCACTTCCAAAATCCATGAGGAAAGACCCTCCGGGGCCTGTGAGGCCTGACTCCTGTGTCCAAACGGCTCCGAGCCTGTAGTGCTAGAGGTTTTCCTTACATCCTGGCACTGCTCCAGGATGGCAAGGCTGAGTATTATTGTCATCTTTGTTCCACTCGCCCATTTATTTCTTCTTTTTGTATTAATTAACCTCTCATTTTTGAGCTTCAGATGACATAAATTTAGCAGTGTGACTCATGGTATTAGCGTCCCTCACAGCGCTCTGAGCAAAAGCGACTGGCGCCCCACAGCTCCCGGGTAAAAAGCTAATGGGACTTCATGGCGTGTTTGCAAGGCCAGGGGCGCTCAGTCACACGTCTCACGGGAAGGAGGCAGCATGAACAGCACGGATTTGGGTATAGACCGAGGGAATGCAGCTCGCAGTGGGAGGATGGGATAGCCAGGCTTCCGTGTGCTCTCGTGGGTACTTGTTAACTACATTAGCCAATTTGCTGGGGGCAGCTTTTGGTACTAAAGTAGCCTAAGTGTTTCTATAGAATCAGAGAACTTGGTTGTGGAAGCAGATTATGGAGGCTGAACTGGTTGCAGCACTGGCAAAATGTGAATTTTGATTTAGTGTGTGTATTTAATGCTTCTTGTGGAAGTCCAAATAAGCCTTTTGGATATCTGAGGTACAACTCGCGCAACACCTACCGAGCCATTCTCATTAATAATCCAATAAATTACTGGCACTCATTTCTACCAGGCTAATACTGGGTCAATCTGAAATGAAACAGTAAGTTGTGTCTGACCTGTGGGCTCTGAATTTCTCACCCATCTGATGTGAAAACATGGGAAAAGCTCGAATTTGAATTTCATGTCCCAAATCTATTTTGATATAGGGATGGAAGTAGGGACTGTTGCTGTGCAACATTTTGTTTGGACAGCTAGGAGCCAAAATTTTTAAATTGTATCTTGTGGAGGAGGGGAGGGAAGGGAGGAGAACAGATTGTTTAAATATATGATTTTAATCATGTTAGGAAAGTGGCAGGAGAGAAGCTGTTGTGAAACCCCAAACTTTCACATGTTCTCATTTGAAGATTTGTATATTTGACTAAATCTCCATTTCTCAGCCTCCTCTTTGTCTCCAAAAATTGTGTTCATTATTTCTGGCATCCTTTTTATAGCTCATCTGATTTTTCAGAAAAGCTGGAGTTCAGGTTATGGTTAAAAAGAAGTGCTTAGTATTATCTTCTTGCTGCGTGATCGTAGAACTACAAAGTAAAGGTTTAGCTCAGATCGCTTGTAAGAACTGATGTCATGATGAAAATTTCTGATATTTTAGCAATTATTTGGGAGCCAGATATGATAATACTTAGACTGTAGTTTCATGACTGCTGCCTTCAAGGATGTGGCTGTGGAGAGGTTTATGAATGTCTACCTGCAAGAGTCACACAGAATAGAATTAGAAGCTTTAGGCACTGAAAGTCTGAATCTGGTTGCTTTGGTTTTGTTCCTGTTCGGCTTTTGTTTCCTTTCCTGTTGTAGGAATTACTGAGACTATAGGAAATGAAGAAATGAACAGGAACCTGGGAGGCATCTCAAGGTTCATCTTTTTTCTTCGTGATTGCTTCACATCTGGATTAATAGTTCTTTGTCTGTCAGACTCTTTCAAACTGATTCAATTTCTAGTTTTATTTATTTGAAAAGTAAAAGGTATCTGTATTTAATATTTCTACAGCACAGGAACAATTAATTCTCTGTTAAGCGTGCAAGGTGTTTGTAGAAGTACACTTTATTGACTTCCTTCAGGTTAAATCACAGTTTCTGCTTAGTTTTTTTTCCTGCAGTGTGTTTCTGCCTTACTCTGACACACTCTTCCTTGCTGCTAATGGGTTTAATCCTGAATAAGGACTTCAGGATCATGATCACTACCTAGAGAAATTTTAATACTGACTTGTCAAGATTCCTATCCTATACTCCATTGCTCCCAAAAATGGTGGTGAAAGAGGTCATTTTTGTGAATCCCATTATTTCATTCTAATGGCAATAATTCTCAGTTCTGTCAGCTAAGTGTTTTGTCATCAACCCCTCTGAGCTCAGTGTGAAGCTGGCAGGTCTCTGTGAAAGCAAAATGCAGATTTTTGATGGACAGCCTAAAAGGTAAATGTGCCCCTGCTCTGTAGCCAGGGCATTAAGTGCCCTTTTAGAGAATATGAAATAATTAGGCTGTGGAGGTTTTTTTGGGTGTGGGGTGCAAGTGGTGAAAACAACTAACTGCATAGGTATAAGGCCCTAATTCTTGGACTTTCAAATCTTTTAAGAGCTGGGAACTTGGAGCAGATGCCAGTTCAGGGAAACATTTCAGCGGTGTTCAAAAGGGACAATTATTATTATTAAAAACAAACAAACAAAAAAAAAAACAGGTTGGTTTTGGAAAGAGGGAAGGAAAGGAAAGTTGCGAGAGCAGAGGATAGCATCAGAACAAGGTGAAAGCAGGCAATTCAGCAGTCAGCACTTCCCCATCTCCGGAGGCTTGCATTTAAGCACATCCATCCAGTGCAGCTGCAGCTTCATTTTAGGAATCAGGAAATAAGCTAAGTGGCAAAGAAAGATAGGAGCTGACAGCTCGCGCCGTTCAGGCTCTCCCCTTTGCGCTGGGGGGGCGAGCAGAGAAGAGCTTTTCTCCTGCGGAAACGCGCAGCAAGTGCGCCTTAGCGCACAAAATGGTGGAGTGGGAGAAGGACCCGTGCCCGCCACCGAGCGACCCGGCCACGGAGCCGTCCTGCGTGAGCTCTGCGGCCCCCCACCGTGGGGCTGGGAGGGACACTCGAGGGGACAGCAAGAGGCACATTCCGACATGCTGAAGTTTGGTTTCCAGAGGCTTTGCCATCCACTGCTCAGCTCCTGCTCCGTGCTCCAGCGAAGCCCTTGTGTACCCTGTCAGCGCTGCCTGTGTTTCCTGCAGCCCATCTTGTGCGGACTTGTGTCACCTGCACAAAATCCTGAGGTGGAGTGGAAGCAATTTGTCCTCGTTCCAGGTGGCAGCAGACTGAAAGCCAAATACAGCTTGATGCCAGAGTCTAGCACATTTGCGAGCATTGCTGCTGCTTCCTTTCCCCCCTCCCATTGAAATGAACCAAGGTGCTGTGGGCTCTTCCCTTCTTTACACTCTGTTTCTTCCTATGTTACTTGGGGTCACTTGGTTGTCTTCTGCTAGGCAGGACATGCACAGCTTTAGGTCACACGGTTCGCAAGTGGTCAAAACTGTGTAAAGTGCTCGTTGCTTGTGCAGAGGCAGCGCTAATCCCTAGACAAGGCTGCCGGGGCCTAGAGGGGTACAGAAATGGATGCAGTAAATAACCATGCTGAGTCTCTCAAAGACAAACACTGACCCTGAAGAAATTTTTATGTTTATATTTTTCCCCTCAAGCAAAATTAATAGCAGAAAAAAATGCCCATTTGGCTTCAGTGGAATGCTTCATTTACAACAAAACATTTTTATTTTCCGATAATTATAATAAAATTCAGGGAAGTGTAAACTTGATATGCCATGGAATTGCCTGATATCAAATCATTTCATAACCCACATAAGTATTGTTCCAGTATTTGCTCAGAATGTAGAGAGAGCTTCAACCTCTGTAGCTGATGGAGATCTGGACCCAGGTACCTACTTTGTTTACTTGGGGCCCAAGTTACACTGCAGGGAAATATTCTGCTGGGAACACTGGAAACACTGGATTTCAGTCTTCCTATATATGCATTCCTGCTTTGTCCAGCTTCCTTAAAAACTCATTAAATCAGAAGAATTATGCAAAGATGATACTATGGACTACTGCTCCGCAGTCTCCTGAAGGAGAAGAGATTCCAGTTAAAAATCTGGGACCCATGCAGGTAGGGAGTGGATCTGAATCAAAGTTTCCCATCTCTGAGCATAAAAGTATGGTGCAAATTTGTGTGGCATCCTCCTACTGTCTCTCAGACTTTCTTTCTTTTAAGTGTCTCCAAATTACTATTGCTGTACTCAAAAACTATGTTCAGGAGTCATGTTTTCATTCAGATGTAATCAGAGCTATCAAGAGTTTTTTGGCCCTGTCCTGATAGCTGTTTCTATCCAAGGTACTCTGCCTTGCTCCTGGGCTGGCTTTCTTCTTCCTTACACAGTAGTAAACCAGAAGCAATTTCTCTAGTGACTTCAGTGAAGTCAGAGGAATGTTAATGTGAAGTGACTGAGGAAGGAGGAGGGAGATGGAATATGAGGAGACTGCTAATCTATTTTTAAAAAACAAATACTTCTCTTAAGCAGCCTGATTGCAGCCTTCCAAAAGCTTCTCATCACCTGCCATCACCCCACTTTCTCTGCTGAGTTTCTTGTACAAATATCCTTGATTTTAGTGTGGTTTGCTTCATATTCCTTTGGATTTTAGGAACAACTAAAACAGAAGGAGAATTCTCAAAGTTGTTTTGCCTTCTCCTGTAACATCTCCTTTTGTCCATATCTTGCCTGCTCTTGTTGCTGCTTGCTGGGCCAGCTTGCCCTGATAGACACCTTTATGCTCCAATATCAAATGATTAAACATGATTGAAGGAGAAATAAGGAAGCTCTCCTGTCTCTCCAAGTGCTTTGGCTTCTGTGCATCATTGGGATAATTAACAGGAGGGACAATTTCTGACAACTGCAGAAACTCCTATACTCAAAAGTATGCATTAGTTACAGTGCCATACTTGTTTATGCCTGGTAAGAGGTTATCATATATTTGCATAGTGCATTTAAATGGCAAAAGGCTAGTTGTAGGGCTGTGTTGTATGGATGTGTTATCAAGTACCTAACGAGAGAGATCGGCAAAGGAACACAACCCTGTAAAGACTTTCATTTCCTTCTCAAGGGTAAACTGGCTGAATTATTGATGCTTGACCTGGCCACCAGCAGCTCGCAACGTGATGAGGCACCAGCAGCTTCTTTTGCGGGTCATGGAGGTTTCATGGATGCCTTCCCTTAAAGGGATCAAGCAGCTTCATCCACCTCTCCAAATGATTTTACCAATCATTCCTTTGTGAGTTAGGTTTAGATTGATTGAATTATGTGGATGTCTTGTCTGTGCTTTCCTGTCCCATCTCTCTTCTTCTGTGTATAATTTTCAGGGTTATCTTTACATTCTGTGTGTGTGTGTGTACATACACTTAGGCTGTTGAAGAGTGGATTTCCCTCTGTGTTCCTCTGTGTGCATGTACTGTGGTGTATTGCTTGCCAAATGCACTGGTGTTTGGACAGAGGGATGTACTGACATATTTCTTAAACCAAGTTTTGCTTAAGTTTTCTCCTTCTCATCTAATCTGCAATGTTGTACTCCCTGTCTTCTCACCTTGTGTTCTTGTGCTCTTCTATACCTTATGTGCTCCCTTATGTAACCTTCCATCACAGTTTCATCTCCCACTACAGTTTACGCTTTCAAGACAGTTTTTCTGGTCATATCTGTTCTCCAGTGATTCTAACGTTAAAACTGACCTCTTCTGGATATAATTTTTGTTTTACTATTTTTAGCAATGATCTTCCATGGTTTTATCTTGGGGTTTGTCTTGTGTTTGCTTGAAATATTTATTTTCAATCTATCATTTGGGAAACATGTTTGTGTTTATAACCTACCGCATACATCCATGGTGTTATCTATCCCCAATTTTAAGAATTACTCCAGATAATCCATAGATTCAATAAGGAAGCAAAGTCACTGAGGTGAAAGTAGCAAAATAAGAGTGTTCCATTTCCAAGGCATACGGGCATATAGAAAGCGGAAAAAAATGCTTCTTTCTCTTACTTTCAGTTACATTTCCTTAAAGATACTAGAGTTAAATTAGATTAGATTCATGGGAGAGATTCAGATGATGGTATTTACATTCTGGTGGATACAAAAGAGGTGTCTCTGAAGGCTTCTTTGACATCTTATTTTTACTAATTAATCTTGTAAGACCCTGTGCACTGTGAGTTGAATAAGCCTGGAGAGGAATGCATGTGTTGTTAGGGAGCAGAATTTCCTTTCTTTCAGAGCTGGAGAGTACTTTGAATAAGACAATCAAGGGATGGGTCATGGAAAGATAGATCCAAAGCATACTTGATTTCATTTGTTGAGTGTTACTTGTCTTTCTAGAAAGAGCCTGAGTTGTGCAATTACAGCTCCCACTCTGTCAAAGAATCTCCTACTGCTGGTGGTGTACAGTGCATAATGAGTGTTTTCACAGCAGGAAGTCTGGGGCACGAGCTAGCTTATTCAGCACTTAGATTCCACTGCACCGCCTACTGAAAGTGCCTTTCTTGTCTTGTGGCTTTTTTACACTGGGCAGTCAAAACTACCAGCCTTTTCCCCAGAGGCCAGATGGAAACAGCTTAGAACTCTCACTGACCCATCATGGGTGTCAACTCAAAATGGAGAAGTGACTTCCTGTAGTCTCTTAGTGATCCCTTGGGATGTCTATTTACCTGGTGTGTCATTTGCTTGTCCTTAAACACCTAGACTGTCACAAAACATGAAGTACTGAATGTGTTATTGGCACCACTCAGAGGGAATGCAGCAAGAGATGGTTCTGACAAGCAGTGGGGCATTTGCAGCCCTCTTGTTGTCAACTAATCCCAAGCTAATAGCAAGAATTTTGATGGAGATTCATCCAAGCCCCAACCATCTGGTCTGCCCCATCATTACACCTGCTAATTAGAGCAACATAACTCAATGATAGCATTCAAATTACACATGCAACAAATGATGGTAATGTCATTCTTGGTTTCTTGTTCCACATAGCAGCATATTCACCTCCTGCGGCACAAACATCAAGCAGAAGAGGGTATTGAGGGTACACCTGCTGCTGTTAGTGCCCTGATCAAGAGGTATTTGCTCTTTCTTGCCAATCAGTAATGACTTCCCTTTCTTTCGGTCTCTCAGTGTGACTGAAGGACAGAATTTGAGCTGCAGGGGTCTCAAAATGTTAAAATTATTTTGAATGGTGAGATGCTGAAAGTCCCATCTTTTCTTCAATGAATCATTGTGTCTTTTCTGCTTTGTTAAATCTCCTGCAATGGTGGGGACTTCAGCAAATATGAAGAGCTGATTAATTATGAATCAGCACTGTATTTAAGGTCTGGGGAAAAAGAAAAGGATAAGTAAAACCAAGGTGTGCAATCAGATGGGCATAATTAATATTTGCCTTACTGGACATGTGGCTAGGAGCTGAGAAGAGGACAAAGGCAGATTGGAGGTTTTGTGCAGACAGACAGAAAAAAATAGCTTAAAAAAGCTGAATTCCCACAGATTCTCTCTTTTTTTTTTCCCATGTTTATGTATGAAGTTCGCTTTTAAGCAGTTGTTCCTTGTATGGCAAGAGGAGAGCTATGCTTTGATCAGGGAGGCGGGCAGAAGGGAATTGTCCAGCAATGGAGAAAGCGGAGATGTGTTCTTTCTTGTATAATAATTCCTCTGTGAAAATGAATCGGAGGTTTGGTCTAATTTTGTCGTTGTCATGTGTCCAGGGAGCTCTTATCCTACTAACTGCCATCCTGATGGTTATGCTCTGCGCTGATGTTGGGGACTGAATGGGCCTTGTAAACCAAGTCCTTCATCTTCAATTTCTGCATTTCCTTCCCCAGAGAAGGACTGATGTGTTTTAGCATGAAGCAAAGAAACTTCTGCCAATGCTGCCCATTTCTGAGTGTGTGCAGTGACCTGTAGTCCTTAGGATCATCATACAGACTAGTGACTTGCTGGATATATATTAGGTGGTCCAGGGATGAGGTGGCTTTCTAGGATTTCAGTGACCTGAGCTCAATCTGTTACAAGTTATGTTTTTCTGGCTACTTCTGGTAATGCTTTGAGGATAACCAGAATAGAGACTGCAAGGCATCCATGCTGCAGAGGGGTTAATGGCAAAAGTCTTTATCTAAGAATGAGTATTAAAATAAAGAAATGAAAATTATTTAATATACTTTGTTGTGATTGGCCTGGAAGTAATTAAATGTCCTCTCCTAGCATGAACTATTTTTAATCTGGTTTATATTCTTTGTGACAATCTCCACTTAAATGAGTGATCAGGAGTACTGGAAGAATATTTCAAGACATTAGACCTTGGAAGCAAAAGAATTTTTCTGAAGGGTGTTTTCTTTCAGGGCAGGGACATTACTGTATCATTAGCTGTTTTTTTTTCTGTCTGTTCCAGTTTTCCATTCCAGAGGACCACCTAAAAATTGCTACTCCAGAGATACTGCATGCTGCATTTTTTTGGATTTCTTTAGCTGCGTTAATTTTCCCAACTACAAAATTTCATGCATCTCCCCCCTTAGCATGCAAATTGCTGTCCAGAGAGAGTACATCTCCTGGAATAAAGCTGTCTTATTAATTCCAAGAACCTAATGGAGCACATTGGCACTACCTGGATGCAGTGGCCTAGCACTGCTCTTGAGCCAAATCCTCTCTTGAGCATTCTGATTTTTGAGAATGTTAACAGATGTGTTAAATAATTAGGAAATGTCCTCATTTTTCCAGAAGTTATCTATACTCCAGTAATTTCATTTGCATCAATGGGATCATTTACATCAGTAATAGTTTTATATTTAGATAAAGGCTTCAAATAATAAAAAGTAGAGGCCAGGAAAAGAAGGGAGTGATTTCCCACTATGATTAGCAGTGAGTGGGAGAGTCTTCATGAAGCATGGATGTGTAGCAATAGATCTGTTTTCTGTAGCTAGAAATGCAGAAGGCTCTTAACAAAAAAAAATAAAAAAATAGAAAAAGGAAAAGAAAAACAAAAAAAGACAGGAATGAAAGGAAGGTAGATATAGTGGAAGCTACATGAATAAGAAAGTCAATCTGGCTGTCCTGTGTGCTCCCTGTCACCCCACTTCTTTCCTCATGTCTTAGTGCTCCATGGATAAAGAAAGGAGTAAGGAGTGTAAATGAAGGCATGGGAGAAGTAGCCTGCATGTTGCAATGTGCAGTGCTTTGTAGGTTTTATTTCTTGTCATTTTGGTATGCTTATCTGCTCATGCAGGACTGATTATCTTGAACTGTGGTGTCCTCTGGAGCAGTAGCCTGTGAAATATGTTCCAATTGCTAAGAATTATCTTCAAATTCTTACACAGTAGAGAACTGATGCAACCTAATCCTATTTCCCTGTGCTTTGCATATTGGTGGTCCATGTAATGGAGATATTTAAATAAGAATCTTGAAATATGCTATCTAATTTTGAGATGACCTTTATGTTTATTGCTCCCGGATCATTTTAGCACCCTCCTCCCCTGACATTCCCCCACAAAAAAAAGATGGCAACTCCTTTTCATCTGTACCACTCTCATCATCCGGAAGGTGGCAAAAAAGGTACTCTCTCCCAATTCACAGTCTGTCCATTCACTGCAGAGAGCCATTTTTCTCTTCTTCCTCTTGGCACACCAGAAAATGCAACCAAGCTTTAACCTCTTTGTGGAAGATCAGCATATTAAATTCTGTCCAGTGTTGCTTGTGCAAACTAATCAAGCCCATGAGGTTCACAGCTATAGTGACAAGAAAGGTCTACCTTACTCTTAGCACTGAGGTGAATGCAGGGCTGGGTACAGTGATGGCCAGGATGCACATCCAAGCTACTCCGCACTTCCTGGGAATGAGAGAGACCTTCCAGGTTATTGGGATACACTGGATCATAACTCATTGGCTATGTGTAAGTTATGTTGCAATGAAAATGAATTCAAGGCATATATCCTTTCTTTTCCCATAGTTTGCTACTCAGCTAGTTCTGCCCCACAAAGTCCTGCAGCAAGCCAAGCCTAGCTCCCATTTACATTAACAACTCAAGTCGATCAGGCAAGAGCCATTATGCACATATAAAAGGCGGTGTATGACCGTCCATCTCAATTTATGCTGAAAAGTTCTATTTTATTAAATCTGAAGACTGAGGCCATTGATCCTGTTTTCAAAATGTTATTATGAGCAAGGTTTCTAACTGATATGTCCCTTGCAAGGCAAGGAAAGCAAGAGGAAAGAGGACAGCATTTTGCAAGTGAGAAAACATCAGAAAGAGCAGCTTCCTACTAGCATCACTAATTAACATTTCTGTTAACATCCAGTCTGGGTTCACTCTTCAAGCCAAGAGAATCTGAAAAAACAGCCCAGCATGTAAAAGCTACAGCGCTTAGTGTCAGCTGCTGCCCCCAGCTTCTCTGGGAGAGATTAGGTGCTAAATATCTACCTTGACAGCCCTCTCCTTCCTTACCATCCGCTGAGCAAATTGCTCAGGAGAATAGCAGGAAGAGATGCTTGTGATACAGACTCAAGGCCAGTTGAAGAGTTGTTATTTACAACAAATAATTTGCCCTAACAACACTACAAACAGAAATAATAGAGGAGAGGAAATAATTCCTTGTTATATTTGCTGGATTCTGCAGTCTCTCTCTATCCAAGAGAAAGGGGCCGATGAGAATGGTTGCATCCATAGCACTTGGCAACTTTTGTGGACCATTTTCTAACCAAGTTCATTCTTGTAGAGGACAGGGAAGCGTGGTTTAGGTACACTGCTGACTGCAGTGGCTGCTTTCTGTCCTGGGACTGCTGTGCCCGTAGGATGGTCGTGCACTCTGTGTACAGGAAAAGAAGCCGTCTCTGTGGTGCTGAGGCCGAATTTGCCAATTTGTGCCTCCCATCCAAAAAAGTGACTGTGCTGATTTATTGGTACTCAGAATACTTGCACCTTCTTGGTCCTTCTCCGCTGCCTCTGCGGGTCCCTAGTTGCTTTGGTAAGAGGGAGGGTGCCTGGAGCCACCCTGACCTTTTCTGGTTATTTCCTACCAACTAGTACCACTAAAGGAAGGGAAAAACACATCCAGGAGAAATAGGGCAAGCCTTCTGCTTTTGGTTGGTTGCGTTTCAGATCCAATACTACTTCCCTTCAGCAGAGCTAATGACAGTAACATAAAATACTAGCAATATTTCAATATACTTTTAACTCTCTAACTTTTCCTGTACTTGGTAGCATAAGATGGATATTTGGAAAGAATCTCTGCTTTAATTTCATTACACTGAAAATAATTAGCAACAGGCACCTTTTTTAGTTTAAAAAATGTTGTAAAAGCTAAAGTCTTCAGGTGTTAAAAATATCAACTTTATAGTCAAAAGCTCTTTAGTATGAATATAGAAATATTCCCCATTTAAAAATATTTCACAAAACTTTACATAAATTGCATTATTTTGCATTTTTTTAAATTTATTGGATTTTTAGAAAGTCATTAGATTTTTTTCTAACTCACTAAGCTCTTCTTTGTGTGCTTTCAAATACAATTTTAGCCTAATTACTTTTTGCAATGGAGCTAGATGGACCAAAGAAAAGACTCACTAGGTAGGCTGAACAGAGGGTTGCTTAAGCTTCCTGATTTTCTTCATTTGTTTTCTAAAATTGTTCAGTTGCCCCACACCCCCTCCCCCCAAAAAAATAAAAATAAAGGAACCTGTGTTGTATCCGGATGGATAAAACTGCTTAGTAATTCATGTGCAATTTGGACTCTTAGTTAATGAGTTAAAAATCTCTGTGAAGAGTTTAACAATTTATACATCCAGGGCTAAATAAAACCCTTCTTTAAGTAAAATTCCATTCCCTATAATTCAATAAAACCTTTGAAAAATGTCACTACACATTCCCATTTATCATGAAGATGCCTTTAGGGCTTAGGAGAAATAGCAAAGACCTTCTGAAGGATGAAGTCATGCACATGCCTAGGAGAATGTAGGACCCTGAAGCAGTTTTAATAAAATGTATAGTAACTGGTTAATTTTGAACCTTGCTAAAGAATAAGCCTTAAATGAGCATATGACAGAAATATTTTGATATTTGCTATGAAGGGTTGACATTTCAAATCCAAAGGAGACACTTTTATTATTAAAAGCTAAAATAGCAGCATGCATAACCTTTAAAGCAACAAGCTAATTGAGCAGAACATCATCTTGGAAACACCATTTTGGGGAGAACGGGTCTCTCATAATAGCTTTTGTCTGTCTTATATATGCATCTCCTCCGTCAAACTGCCTCAGTGCAGAAGTATCAGTTTCAGCCAGAGCGCTCAGCTAATTGATTCAATCCCAAATGATGAACAGGTCAAATGGTGAAAATTTCTTTATTTGAAATAATTAGAATAATTAGAATAATTAGAATTTTCCTACTTGGTAGTGAATTTGGGATATGAACCTTACATGGCAAATGTCTGCTGTGCACAAGATGTACATTTAGCAATTCTTTGCAAAGGTTCCCAGTGCTGCCATGCACTTAAAATGCACAAAAAAAAAAAAAAAAAAAAAAAAAAAAAAAAAAAACGAGGCTCTGGCCGGCATGAAAGGAAAAGGCTCAAAAGTCCTTCTCCAGAACATGTGCATTTTAGATGAGCAGAGTAGAGTACTGTTATTGGTTGCTTAGAGGAAGCACTTTGATTAAGGGTTAATTTCTTGACTGTGGGCAATGAGGAGTAAATACCCAAGGCAGACTGTGTATTAGTTTGGAAGATGTCAGAGCTATAGATGTGTGTGTGTGTGTGTGTATATAGATTTTTTTTTTTTTCATGGTGTGTCATTGGGAAAAATGCCAGACTCTGGCATTTGACAGACTGTGGCACAAGACAGCTCGTGGTTTGTGCCACAGATTCTGTATGTTACATGTAACGTATATTTTGCTGCTTTCAGATGAAGACAGCCCTTTTTTCACACACCTTTTGTAAAACATTGGCATGAACAGCTGTTAAAAGATGAGCTTTGGCAGCACCTTCGCGCTCTCCCTTTGACTTTGTCCCTTTGATTCTTTTCCTTTTGAGGTCGGTGGACGGAATTTCTTCTCGTTTTCTCAGTTTACTGATAGCAGGTCTGCCTGCGCATCCTTGCAGCTGGAAATTGCACAATTTCAAGACTTGCTGGCCAGCACGAGGTTGAATAAGGAGCGATGGTGTGTGCCTGACTTTATAAAGTGTGGCTGACTGGGGGTATTAGATGCTAGCAGGCTGCCCAATATTAACAGTTGTTCGCAAGGAAAGGATACGTTTCAAATAAAAGTGGTTTCACGTCCCAATTTCCTGCAGTTGTTCCCATGAAAGGATTTGATTTCCTGAGGGCTGCTTTTGTCAGCGATGATTTGCAATCAGGTCTAGGATAGCTGCGTCTGAAAGATTGTCCTCGAGTGGAAATGTTTTTATTTCATTTGTCTTTTCCGTTCAGCTCACGGGCAGATAGTGAGCCCCCACGGGATTGGTCCGAGCAGCCCGCGCCTCCCTGCTCCCTTCCGGAATATTCTCTGGTGCCCCAGAGGCTGCAGCCAGCCCTCACCTCGGGCTGCCCCCCACGACAGTCGTGTTGAGGAAGGGTCCTGAACCGAGCAGTGTGGCTCGGCCATCACCCAGCACCTCGTGGAGAGCCTGCCAGTTCTGGGACTGGGGCCGCTCAGCCATTCAGCTGGAGCTGTCCGTGTAGTGCCATTTGGAGGCAGGTATGTACTGAGGTTTGAAAAAACACCACCAAGCTACTGAACTCCGCAAACAGACTTCACCTGTGCGGTGCTGTGTTCCTCGGAGCCTGTTGTGGGCGCGATTAAAAGCAATAGCTGTCTGTGGCGGGACTGCTGCATGAGCGCACTCCGTCCTCACGCTGCGAACTTTCCAGAAGGGGAGAGCTGGCGAGGGCGGCAGTGGTGTCAGGGGACCATTGATCCGCTTTAACACCAACGCTTTTAGAGAGGCTTTGCCCTTTTCAAGAAGAAACACTGCTTGGCTTTTTGTACGTTTGGTGTGAAGAATTTAATTTAAGAGCGGCTTTCTTTCCTTTCTTCCCCCCTCCTCTTTTTTTTTTTTCCTCTCCCTTAAATAAACTCTCTTACTGATTTTCTTTGTGAAATTTCTCACCAGAAAGCAGGATTTATGCCCATTTATGAGGCTGATAAGAGATAGCATCTTCATTATCACACGTTTCACTTTGCCTGTGGACTAGCAAAGCACATGCAGGACTATTTTTATATCTCTGCACTTGAATATTAAATACTTTGGAATTATGCTGATTAGTAACTTATTCAATAAGAATAAAAGTTTTCCACATCCTCTTTCAGGCTTTTCTTCCCCTCCCCATGAGGGCTTTTTTTTTTTTTTCTTTCTTTTTTTTTTTTTTTTTTTAATTTTTAATTTTTAATTTTTGCCTTGCCTCTGGCCCATTCACTGTGTTATGTTAGTTGGAGCAACTTTTATTTCAGCATTTTTTTATTCGCTGGGGAATTTTGGTTTAGACTTCCTTCCCAACAAAGGTTGGAGCAAATGTAGAAATAAAATAATAAATGTAAAAATAAAAAATGAAACTGAGTGAGATGTGAGGCTAAAGAGAGGTTCTGGAGACAGGGTTCTTGTCTCCACCAGCTTCAAGATTTTGAGGTCCTTACTTCAAATCCTGTATTTGCTTTTGAAAATGTAACTCCATGTCTCTCACAAGAGTGGTGAAACCACCCTGCTGCAAAATGTCTGATTTTGTTTCTTTTGCTGTATCTCTGATGATGATATGGGAAGAAAATAGCTTGTTGCCTCCTTGACCATTCTATCAGGACTTTTTTTTTAAAATTTTGTTTTGTGTTTGTTTGTGTTTAAAGGAAGAAAGACAGGATCTTGTGACCAGTGGCAATTGACTACGGTACAATCACCGTCCCATACATTTCTGTTATACTGTTCTCTATTAATATTGGGGAAATACACTGTTCCGTTTTTGACACCCCTCAGTAATATCTGGGAAAGCTTGGCACTGGACTGGAACCTCAAAGCTGGTCTCCTTCCTTTGGGATGAAGAGCTGTAGGCACCAAACCCAAGTCTCTCTGTAGCCTGGGAAACTACAGCTAGGTGTGTCTGAATGCTGCAGCAATGAAAAGGCCTGCATTACCAGAAGGATGCACTTGTGGGCTTGTTACACATGAGAATCCAGTTGCAAAAGAGAGATTCCTTTCCAAGACAGTTCTTTCATATGCTGCTAGCTTGTTAGGCTCCAGTTGTATTGGAAGTATATTTGTTACAAGTGAATCTTAGATCTGTAGAGTTGCCTGGCCTCATCACAAAAATAGGTTTTCTACAGAGATATCCAGTATTCTTAATACAGGTAAAACATGAAATATCGTAAGTAAAGCAATTCTCACAGTATTTTGGTATTTTTGTTTTTAAGTGCAAAAGCACGTTAAAAAATAGCTTATTCACAAAGATTAATCGAACTCTTGAGAACCTCTAAAGATGCTTCATTTAAGTTTTGGATGAATAAACACTGGGCTCCTACTGCAGCCAAACCTTTCTTCAATATTGAACCTAATGATTTGAGGAAGTTACTGTGTTGTTCAGCAGTGAGAAGGAAGCTGGAGACAGTAATGGAAAACAAAAGAACAATATTTTTCTTGCTGGACAAGAGTTAGTCAAATTCAGCTAAAGTAGAACCATCTGTTATATGCTAAACATCCAGTGCATATGGTTATAATTTTCCTGAATATTAAGTGGAAAATGACCAAGAAATAATTGACCAGATCACCTTTCTCCCCTAAAAACAAAGTTTATAAATTTAACACTTCTTTTTGCCTAATTGAAAAAAAAAATCTTTGATCAAAATTTTAACCTAGAAGATTATAGAAATTTTCTTGTTGTTTCTATTACTGCAGCTTTTTACATGAGATCCCTGGCAGTAATGGTGGGCTGAAGCCCAATGCCCAAACCCATTCAGAGCTGGAGTCTGACTTCTGGATTTCTGCTTCTCTTCCCTGTCCTTTTGTCAAGTGTCATGTGAGCTGTGAAAAGTTGCTTAGACTGAGGAGTGGTCCTGTCAGCTAGGCAAGCAAACAGAATTTCTGAAGTCATTTCTCAACCACTAGTGGTTTTTCTAAAAACTGAAGAGTTGGACAACACCAGGTTTGCTTAATAATAGCCACGCTTCCCCACCTCTCTTCCCCCTTCCAGATAGTTTTGGAGTAAAATCATTACTCTGGTGCATTAATGTCAGTCTGTTGCTTCCCCCAATCAGACAATCGCCTTTAGCAGATGTTAAATGCATGTGTCTGTAAATCAAGTGAGAACAATCCTTGCAATGCAGACCCTTGTGATGCATGTTGTGGGCTGAAAGTTGCTCTTTGTAAGATGGAATAGGAGCACCCTTGGCTTTATGAAAGAGCTCAGAGCATGAGAGAGTGTTAGGGGACAGTTTCCATATGGCCCCGCGTTGTTTTTGGCCTCTGAAGAGAGTAGAGTAACTCTATTACTAAGCCAGGATTACACAAATTTAAGAAAGCATTGTTTGCGGGCTATAACTGGAATCTCTGCCAAAGCATGTCGTGTACTAGGCATCCTGCTCTCTGAGAAGATAGACCTGTTGAGTATCTGAGTCTTGGCCAAATGATTTCTTGCTTTATTTTCACAACTTTTGAGTAACACTCTGACTGATTATTCTGTGGAAAGCACAATCTAGCCCTAACACATATTTTCTACAGTATATCTGAAAATAAAATTGTCCAGAAAATCATGAAAAACAGAAGTTACAACAGAAGTTGGCCTTATGGCCAAATATGTTATCTTTTCGACACTTAAGACTTTTCCTGGCATAGATGGAATATTCTGGAATCTATTTAATGAGCTTGAGCATCTCATTTTAGTAAAATAAGCATGGAAAAATACAAAAATATGCTCACCAAGCACTTGTAAAATAAAAATAATTATAGGTATCTCTTACAGTTCAGCAGAGATGCTGAGTTGTTTCTAATGTCTATGGTAAGAATGAATCAAAATAATCTGTATTAATCGTAAGTCATTTTTCCATATATTCTCAGGTTTCTCTTCTAGTTCTGGTCTGTGAGAACTGAAGACCTGCAACAGAGAGAGACAACAGTAACGGATTATGGCTCACAGGAGAGAAGCTGGCGATTAGCCTGTAACAAAATGGAAAGTTGCTGCAGAACAGAACCATCACAGAAACGAAGGTGAGTCCCTGACAGTTTTCACTGAAGAAATCATGTGTGTGTAAACAAAGATGCTTCAGCTGTCAGTCATTTCTATTCTGTTCCAACCTCAACTTCTATATTTATTTTCAAGTCAAGAACTGGGATCGACAAGGAATATGCTCAGATAAGGCAGTTTTTCCCATGTCCAAAAACAGGGTCATAGGCGGGAAGGGACGATTCTAATTTTAGAATATAAGGCTTTGAGAGAGCTTAGACAACACCAAAAAGTAAGTATTAGATGAGAAAGAGACTTTAAGATTTTCATTATGAAACTGGGCATCTGGCTCTTCCTTAACATCATATCTGGCATACTGTCACAGGATACAGCCTCTAGGTTACTATGTACATGTACACAAGTATGAAGATTGCCTTTTGCTATAATGTTGTTTTTCCTCATGAAAAGGAAAATGAGGGTCCTTAGCAACCATGAAAATAGCTATTCTGTACCAGACTAAAAGTTCTGAGAAACAATGAGAGGTCCATGAGAACTA
Organism: Crypturellus tataupa; assembly: GCA_034781795.1. Lineage (NCBI taxonomy): Eukaryota > Metazoa > Chordata > Aves > Tinamiformes > Tinamidae > Crypturellus > Crypturellus tataupa. Next base: position 4,338,285 of record JAWLRI010000563.1, read on the forward strand.
AACATCAGAAATTTGGTGCAACTCATTCAGATGGAGCTTATATGACAAGCTGCACTTTATGAAGTGTTTACTCCAGAGTGGGCATTTCTTTGTGAAAGGTGAAAGTGCTGAACTGACTCCTAAGCTGTATCTAGCTAGGAATTAGCTGTGCAACTCTAAATAAAGAACACTTGGAAGTTTTTGAGTGCCGCTATGAGTTTTTAGGCCACTATGAAAATAGCAATTTCTTTGCCCAAATTTGCTTCTGTTGCAAATAACGGAGACTTGAGAAGATAAATGAACTTGTGGGTGTGAGGCATTTTAGTCATGAGTGGAAAGCACTGAAAATGGGATAGATAATAGAATGTTACTTAGTTTGTAAGTAGTAATGTAAGAATTTGGTTAAAATATTTTAAAAGAAAAGGGAAGGAATGGAGCAGAGGTTAGAAAATGGAAATCAGAGAGAACCAGTGATAAAAGCTTAAGAACAAGGAGATGGAGGAAAAATATAGCCATATAAAAACACCAAAAGCAAAGAAATAGGAAAAAGCTTGCTGTACAGCAGGTAACACAGCAGAAGTCCAGAGCTCCTCAAAACTGTGGTGGCAAACAGGAAGAGGACAAATAAATGGTAGAGACACTGCAGGCTAGAAAACAGACACAAAATTAGGAGGATGCTAAACTGAGAGAGTTTCCTATTATTTGCAAGCCAGCTTACTATCCTTTTGGGGTCAGCTGTGTAAGAAGAATTGCAAGTATGTACAGTAAAAAAACCTGTGGATTGTCCATGTAGACTGCCAGAAGGCCTTTGATTCAATCCCAAACTCACAGAGATGGAGAGTACTTAAAATACTGCATTCTGGTTTACGCTAGATAGACTTCTCAAGTGCAATTTATTGTCTCAGCTTTTGGTTTGTTGTGTTGCGCTATTATACACTCCTTCAAAAAAAGGTCTGTATAAGACCTTATCACCAGCCTTCTCTGTACTTACATGACTCTTTGGGCATTTATTTAATCTACCCAGTCCCACAGTGAGGCTAAGCAGATATCTCTTAAATTTTTTTAAAGCTCTAAGATCATATCCACAATACAATCATGGTCTAATTGGACTATGAACTACCTGGAAATGAAGAAGAAATGTACTGAAAGCCAGCAATGTTTCAAATTAAAAGAAACATGGAAAGTAGTTTTGATTATTCAAGTGTCTTGGGGCTTGACAAGTTGAACTAGTTCTACCATGTTACTTTGTCATGTTACTTTGACGACATTTAATGCAAGACATGTAATGTTGTGGCAACATTTTGAAAGCTGAGGATTGGGCTGTCCCAAGTTCAAGGCAAAGGCTGCCAATTTATAATCACTAACACTAATCCATAAGATTGTAATAAAATAGAAAAAGGAGAAGTGAAAAATAAATTAAAAAGATGCTATGAATTAAACAACAAGACACAGAAGAAGGTAGCAGCAGTTTTGCTCTGTAAGGCCATTTACGACTTGCTTCATGCTGACTGGTTCAATAGTTTCCATTAGGTTACTAGACTTTCTGAACTAATTAACTAAAAGCATGTTAAATGAAATGGGAAAGATCAGAGCAGATAAATCCTTAGAAAATGTCTCCCTCTTTTCTTTCTTTCTTTCTTTTTTTTTTCCCAAAAATAGTATCAGGATTGTCTCTCTCCTCTGTTTCTTCTGTATCCTATAAAATAATGTACCTTATATAGAAATGGAGTAGGATCAGGTTTGCTTGCATTAATGGTGTTTGGACGAATATTGCACAGTAAATTTGGGGGGATTTCATGTTGCTGTAACTTAGAAATGGAAGACAACCTTCTAATATGGCAATGCATTTTATGCATTCTTTCATACCTGCCCACATAGACTTGATATTTACCTGAGCTCAAAGATGTCTGGTGAAGTCAAGACCATCTCTGGAATTTAGTAATTCTCAGTGCAGAGGAGACCATTTCATGACTACATTAATCTCTGCAGGCCACCAGAAGCTTCTACATTCCTCCTAATTCACCTTGTGATTACTGTAGGGGTAGAGGACATTTTATGAGCCAAAAAGCGACTCAGTGACTACAAGAGAGGGGAGAGAGAATCCATGAGATGCAAACTGAAGAGAATCAGATAATCTGTACACAGAGGTGATAATGTAACAGGACAGCGTAGGTGCAGATGTAGTCCAAATATCATTAAAATTCAGCAGATGCACCTTGTTCCATCTCTTTTTTCCTGTTCCAGATGAACTTGACATGTAAAGCAATTGTATGGCTCCATAGGAAATTTTACTTTGCTTCCCCCAGTGTGAATATTTTCCTGTACGCACTTCAGGTTGCTGACCAGTGTCTTGGATTTGGAACAGAAAGCATAGGGCATATGTATGTAATCAGTATGACTGATTAAAAACCATGGTAATGCCTCAATCCATTATAAAAGCCTGCAGATTTACCAAACAGGAAGCAAGGCTAGATGTTGAATGCATCTGGAGACTGACCTTGCCAGTTAGCCTAATGATGTGCCTTACTGTTTGAAGAGGCCACAAATTATTAAGAAGCTTGTGTTTCTCAAGTATGTCTAGCAGGGTACATTCTTTTCAACTCTAGCAATCTATAGAGAGCAGCATTCTCCCAAGCTCCCTGTGTAGCACCCTTCGGTAGCACCAAACTACTGAAGTGTTTCCATATACCTATCAGGTTCAAAATCTGACAGGTGGAAGGTTAAAAATACAGGGCAGTCAGCAAAAGCTGAATAGTCCCTAGTCTTTTTGAAGGAAAATACAAAACAGTGATTTTTTCAACCTGACAAGGCAGAGGATTTTCAGGATTTTCTGATTTTCTGTGGTGTGCAGATGGTGCATATCAGGGAAGAGAAAAGAGGCCCAATCAATTACAGCCTTTTTTTTTTTTTTTTTTTTTTTTTTTTTTTAAAGTAATTGGGTGTCTCCTGGAATTTTCTGAAGCCTAACTCCTACTGAAATTCATTTGACTGCTTCTGTAAACAGACACCTGCTTGTCAAGGTGCCTACATACCTTTAAAAGTTGACTATTCATCTCTTCTTTCTGTCTTTCTGTCTTTCTGTCTTTCTGTCTTTCTGTCTTTCTGTCTGTCTGTCTTTCTGTCTTTCTGTCTTTAGAATAATACCACTTCTGCATCTAGTACTGGTAGAATGAAGAACAGGAAAAGAAAAAGGGGAAAATAAGGTTTATTTTTGAAGGACTCCAGTCCAGAAATGAAACCTTTAAACATGCATGTCTTCAGGTTTATCATGTTTATATATTATCATTAGGAAGTGACTAATGAGCAATCTGAGTAGAAGCTTGTTGTTATGGTGAGTCTTTAGTATAATGTGCATTAACAAACTATGTAAGAGAGTTCATATGGGTGAAAGAAGGAATATGTGTATATATTGCCAAAGCAGCTAACACCAACACAAAGGCAACAGCTTTTTTTCCTGGTAGGATGTTCTGGGTTGCTCCAGAAGCTACCTCAAAGGAGCTCTCAAAATTCAGACACGATAGCCAGTAGTTAATAGCTATTCATTAATAAATGCTCAGTATCACCCATAATTTTTTAGAAAAATAGCACACAATTACAAGGCACGTAGCCCCATGACCAGTTCAAAACAGAAAGATTATGAAAACATTTCTCTCTGCCTTCTTTTTTTACTACTATCATTGGAAAATCCTTTTCTTCCCCTAGATCATAGGGGTTTAAATTGTTTGGTTGCCTTTTTTGGCTTATGGCAGTTGTTTCTGACACCAGAAAGGTATCTGACACCAGAAAGCAAAGGTGTTAACTATTAAACTATTTTAAAAAATTGAACCAATTGCCATTACACTTTGCTTCAACTTTGTCATAAATATCAGCATCTACAAGTTACTTTTTTCTAATTTTAAGATTATCTGAAAATGTTTTAGCACATTTGTGAAAGAAATATAATATTTAAGTCAACAAAGTGTTAACATCTAGAGGTCTGGAATTTAGTGGGAAGTAATGACACTTACCTGCTTAAGTAATAACATAAGGAATCAATTTAAGAACACCCAAAGCTGGAACAGTAGATAAGATAAGATAAGCATGCTGGAATGTTGGAAATAACCAAGAAAATAATAAATTATTAGCATAGGAGGGAGATGGCACCACATCATCTGCAACTGTCAAAGATGTATGTGAAATACTTACTGAAAAGTAGTATGATGGTAATAATGACTGTTCCTGAATATTAGTGTAAACTTGCATGTTTTTTTCATTATACAGTAGAAAAAAAGGATTTAATAAGAATTCTCTTTGAACTCATTTAACCTGTGTGATCCACATCGTCAGTCAACAAGATCACTTGGCCAAGGTTGTTAATGAAATGCCAGTTTTGTTTATAGTTGCTGTCTGTATGCATGTTTATTTAAATGGTTTTGCAGCAGGTCTTGACATTTTCTTTTTAAAAAAATGCTACAAGCCCTAGCAGTTAGCATTCATCTCTGAAAAATGTCTCCATTATTGCCCATCTTCTTTGTCCTTAACCAGCTTGGGGGTTGCAACTAAGCTATAAGCTATATTGTGAAGAAAGCATCACTGTGAAGAAAGCATTACTAAGAAAGTAATCACTAAGAAAAAAAATCCACAAACTCTTTAACTCTTCAATTCTCCATAGTAAATTGAAGATCTATTGCCTCTAATATGTGAAGACTTTGATCTATCAGATGTATCATTTTGGTTATTGATGAATCTCAGAGGAAAACATTTAATTTCCTATCACAACAAAGTAATCTGTATGCATCATTATAGACTATTTTATGGTAAACTTCTTTTACTTTGGAGTGGCCATGATGCTTATTGCTTATGACACTTGTTGCTGTCTTAACTGCTCCATGAAAAATCATCATCCCTACCAGAAGATGTCAAACTTCATCATATTTTTAAGGAAGAATAACCATTCACTTACCCTGGTACCCTGAGACACTGTGATGGTAAACATACTGATGTAACTCAACCAACTTTAATTGCAAATATAAAACTTAGATTCAATCTTAAATCACAATTACTGATTTTTCTTTTTCATATTTCATAAGTTTTGGGCCACCAGATCCCCTGTTCACTTCCTAGTAAATATATACACAGATGGCAGGATATGTAGGGTTTGTTTGTCTAGAATTTCTACTGTTACACTCTATTGGTTGACAACATCTATATACAAGCTCTTTGAAGAAACTTGGGATCTTTGGTTTCAAAGATACAACTTCAGTATATACTGTTGTTTTTTGGGAGGTGTCTAATAAAATGGTTTAAAGAAATGAAATAGCAAACATACCTGAAATGCAGTTACTCAGAAATTCTTCTGGGGAAGTCCATACTATGCCAAAAATAATATGTTTCAATGGGCAGAGTCTCAAACGTGAAGATTACAATCATACCTTCTACTTGAGTGTGCAATTAAGCCTAAGAGTATTAGAACGGAAACAAAGAGGAACATTTGAGCTTTATGCTAAAACTTGAAGTGACTAGGATTCTTCAGGCTGGGTCCTATCATAAAAGTTCTGCATCAGTGCTTCCACATTGCCAAGTGTTCTTCTACAAAGGTCTATTTACTTGATTTAATCTTTTTCTTGTTTTTGTGGAAAATTAGTAAATGATATAGTCCTTAAGGATGAGTGAACAATCAACATATAATTGTTTCCTCTTTCAAGTGCTTGGAAAACAATGATACAGATATTTGCAGTGAAATTCCAGACTTTGTTATGTTAATCACATAATAAAAGTATTCTTCCGAAAACAGGACTTAGAGATGGAGCCTCTTTTGGGATGAATTCTTCTCTCCCTTTCATTACCTTGTGATTTAAATCCTGGATGTCAAAGAGAAAGTGTCTAGGTGATGTTGAAAAAATAATGCTTTTGCATCCACAGGCTCTTAGTTGTTTTATTCACATATGTTGTCAGGTGCTGATGGATTCATTAATTGAGACAATTTACTGAGGTTGTTGTTTGCTAAGCTACTGAGCTGGTGCCTTTTCTGAGGATTGGAGGTAGGGTGGCCTTTTTGTTCTTTGGCTGTCACGTGTGACATACTCCCATGGCTATGAAACAGTCTCTGCTGCCTTCCTGCTGTTGGCAGCCATTGCTTGGCTTCCACAGTTATGGGCTTTCTGTTTGGAGCAAGTAGCAGAGCTCCAGGTGGTCCAAACCATTTTAGGGTCACTGTTTTTCTTCATCCCTCTCTTCAGACATCTGCAAGTCCCCAAGGACTCTTTGTAGTCCATTCCTAGCAGCACAGGCACTCTCCTTTTAATTTTTCTGGTGAATGAAATATCAGCACATGACAAATTGTGCTTTACTGGTGCCATACTTTCATTTAACAATGCTGAATATGGACTCCCTATAGTTTTTTGTTAGTAGCTGCTTTGTTATTTTGACACTGCTTTCTACCAACTTGCGGTGCTGGAAATAATGGGGACTTTCAGCGACAAGCCTTACATACTTCACTGCAAACTGCTAAAACTCCTGTTCATTAACAGTGTCCTGTTGTCAGCCCTTACTAAAGCAGGTATTCTGAAGTATGGAAAGGTTAATATTCGTCAGGCATGAATGACTTGTTGAATATATATTATTCTTTGAAGGAATTAAGTCAGTAGGTTAGGACACCAATGCATTGTTTTTCCTCAGCTGTTTTCCTCTCAAGTGTGGAGATTTCTGGTGAACTGAAACAAAATCTCATTTAATATTAAAATGTAGCCCTTTATTTCTATTATAAGTTTAAGTGATAAAGCTACTCTACTGGCTATTGCTATTTTGAGCAGCTAGTATTTACTATGACAAAGCCCACAATTACTTTCTGCAGGCTTTGCCTTCAGCAATCAATATTCACATTTTGTCTGACACTGGACAATTTTTTTTAAGGTACCTGTGTGTATGAGTGTGTGTAACAGAAAATCTAGTTATCTAGGCGTTTTTTCCTTCACTGCTGTTTTGTCTAGTACGCCAGAGAGGGTCTGTCTAACCATGGTCATATCTTGCTCAGTTTTTATGCAATGTTGCAATCATATATTTGAAACCAAAATATCTCTGTGTTCTTTTTGTTTGTGGGAAAGGTTCGGGAGAGAATTGCCGGGTCCCTTAGGCTGTAAAGAGTCTTATGATTAGTTTCAGCTCATGTTCTTCTTCCATGCATGAAGACATGAAGTTTTAATGGTTATGGGGTAAAGCCAGAACTTCTTTATTTATATGCACTAGCACCCAGTTTCTTTTATGCAGAAATGCCTGCTCTCTGCTTCTAACCATACAATTTTGAAAAAAAAAAATAGTTATGTTCCTTTTAAAAGACTCTGAGGACAACTTAACTTTTCACTTAATTACAGCATCTCTAGAGTGCGCACTTGTTAATGCCTTCAGTTTTCTGGATTTTTTTTAAAAAGGTGTTACATCCTATGTGTGTTAGTTTGTAGAGTAGCATTCAGGATGCTCAGGCAGTTGATGGAACACACATTTCTTGCCTACTTTGTGTTTCAACTAAAGCAGTGTAGTAATGACTTTAGAGGAGTAGATCAAAGTTCTGTGCAGCCCTCAGTGTTGTGCCTTCAACAGGGGGCAATGCTGGATGCCTACCAAAGAGTTTAAGAACAGGTTAAGTATGTCCCTTTCTTCAAAATACTCTCCCTGTCTCCAGTAGATGGTATCGTTATATTTAAGACAAGTACTTTTTTTTTTTTTTTTTTTCCCATTTGCTGGTATCGCTGATTCTGGCACTGCTCTAGCTTATGCACCAGTGTTCAATTTAAAAAGCCTCCAATTGTCACAGTTGCTTTGAGATTGGCAGTCCCGTTCTCTGCTGATGTAGCAATGTCCATTGCTCCTAATTGCTTCTACAGAGATTTTGTCTGAATTAGTGGTGCTGCTGTCATTCTCTTGGTGTGTGGCTGGTGACTGTGGGGTTTGTTTCCTCATGTGCATATTTCCCTGTTATTGCAGGCTGTTGGTAAGTAGCATTTGCTTCTAGTTCATGCATCTGTTTACCAACTTCCATTGTATCTATGCTCTGTCTATCTTATGGTGTTTTTCAGTGTAAAGAATTTGCCTTTCCTGATCTTTGTCTTAAAATATCAGCTTCTGTCTGGATTGACTCAGCTCCTTTACTTGACAGATGTGGATTACCTTGCCAAGGATTAACTGTAGACCTTCCAATAGACCAAGGCTTATTTTCTCATCCAGAACTTAAACCCTTTCAAGGACCTTCCAATAGCCCAAGACCTTATAACAGACCAAGACTTTATTTTCTCATCCAGAACTTAATCCCTCAAAACTGGCTGTTGAGTCAGTTAGTCTAGGAGCAGTTACATTCTCCTTTTGTTTTACTCTCATCTTACAAGCATTTCTTTTATCTGTTCCATTTCGTTAGAATGCCTCACACTTCTGTAATAGACCCAGAATTAATCTGTCTTGACTAAAGTAAATGAAAGCCATGAAAAATAGGAACTGCTTTAAAACAGAGTATTATGTATGTTACACATGTACGTATGACAGAGTATGTCAGCAGTAATGCTATTTTGTCTGTGATTGCTAACAATTCCTAGCAGATAGAGATTTTTTACATTTCTGTTCTTAGGAGAATTTAGACAACTATGGAAATTTCTGAGGTGCCTCTACTGTTGTACTGGCTGGTATATATAAAAAAAAAATCCTGTTCTGTAGTTCTAGAGCCTCAGCCAAGAAAGTTATTTATGAAGAGATGGAAAGTCTGTTTTTGTGTGTGTGTTGTCTTAGGTAGGAGTATACACTATTCTCAGTCTATTACTTTGCTTAGAGGACAATTCATATAAACTTGGTTAATAAGCAGTGCCTGTCTTGTTACCGTACTCCCTATAGTTTTTTGTTAGTAGCTGTTAGTAACCGTACTGTTATAATTGATGTGCCAGTGGTAGACAGCCTCAAAATGATGTTTTCTATCACATCCTGCAGGTCGTGTTCAGTAATTTGCCTCTGAATCAATTGAAAGTGACAACATATTGCTGAATAAAGATTAAATTTGCACATGCAAATCTATAATCATTATATAAAACCAAATTCTTACCTTGATTAGTGCATACAGTTCATAGATATAAGTGAAAGATTCATAGAAAGTTAACTAAATTTACTAAATTTGTAGCCTAATGTATGAACTGGAATTCGAAACTGAGTACTGGCCTCTCCCCTGAAAGTCCTGTCAGAGTCTAACTCACACCAACTCCCAATTTCTCCAGTGCCTACAATGTGAATTTTAGTCAGACTTGGGTACTCACCATTAAATTCATGGCAATTTCCAATCTGTAACTTAAAATCAACACTTCATTCATTGAGAATTTATCTACGTAGGGAGCTTAATTAGTTACAGGATAGAATAAAAATATAAAGTGGAACATGTGTGAGCCTCCTGCACTTACAAAACAACAGTGACTTACTCTGTATTATTTTCATCCACACTCACAATAAATTAGGCTATTTTGGATTAAAGCATTCCTAATCTGGAGTAAGGATATCTCCATGGAGAATTAAACAGAAATAATATATTCTGATTATAGTGAGGAAAACTTTTTCAAAACAAACCCCCTCTGCATGAAAGCAAAACCAGCCTGGAAACAAACTGAGGTCAGAGCAAACTACTGTAAATGAAATTCTGATGGAGCAGAGAAGAAAGGACTTTAGCAGGTAAAAATGATCCCAACCACTACAAAGTGAGAACAGAAAGCTGCAGGGCAAAGGCGAAACGCCTTCCCCTTACTGCACTGTGTGCCTGCCTGTCCTGCACATGTTGCACTAGCTGCCTTGCTCGGGCTTCGGGGGTTGTAAGGACAGTGATGGGAAGGGAGATGAGAGTCTGTTGCAAGTAGTGATGACAGATTTCACGGAAGTGTCCATGAGAGGACTCTTCTCTAGTATCTTAAATACAAGATGAGTTTGGTCCAGGTCATGTGTGCGTGTGTGTCTGTGCAAGTGTCAGCACAGCAGCTGCAAAGGAGGACCAAGAAAGGGGAACAATCCAGTCAAATGCTGAATTCAGCTTTTCCTAGGGAATACTAATGCTTAAAAAATTTATAGATGGATGTGTTGATGTCTGAAGCGCTCGCCTTACGGATTTGCTGATGGTGCAGGAGCTGTGTGTAAGGAGGGAGGCGGGGAAGGAGGGGAGGAGGGGAGAGAGGCGGTGAGGGCTCTAGGACCCATAAGAGCCTTCCTGAGCAGGAGGTGGGAAAGCCTCTATAAGACCGGGGAGCGGGGCAGCCACGGCAGAGCTGCTGCTGCCGGACAGGCAAGGAGGGACGCAGAGCTGTGGTGACACCGCAGAGCCCACAAGGTGACACCGCGGAGCCCGCGGCCACCCAGACCCCGTTCCGGCAGAGCCATGCTCGAGCTTCTGCAGCTGCTGCTGGGGCTCATCGTTGCTGTGGGTGAGTAACTTTGGGGCTTTTTCCTCCACCTCCTTGGGATGCAGAGTCCCTCTTACACCCTGAGACTGCTTCTTTTCCTATTTGCTTTTACCTGTAAAGACGGCAAAGCATTGCGAGTGAGAAACGAGCCGGGGGTGGGGTGTGTGTGTATATAAAATACGGATATCAAACGTGTGAAATAGATGACGTGAGAAGTCAAATCTTGATGGTTATTGATACTAATGAGTGGATTTTGTGCATTGAAAGACAAAGGTGGTCTATAGTTTTAGAAAGGCTGCTGCTGACAGAGGCTCTTCGCGCTGGAAGCAGCTTCTGCCTTTGTACGATTTAACATGAAATTCGCAGCTACACCCGGGTACCGTTTCAGTCCTGCCATTAGAGGATTGCTTTCCTTGGGACCGTATTAGGAAGCTGGGAGAAAGTGCTCCAGGAAAAATGTAGGACAAGAAAGGTTTTAGGGAAGGTGTTTTGCACAAGAGGAGAGATAAGGGAGGCAGCTAAAGAGAAGAGGAAGGTATCGGGGCTGTGAAAGACGGAGTTAAGAGCTCCCGCGTAGGGAGTGGCTGAGTTTGGAGAGGAATCTCTGTGCAGCTCTGTTGTATCATGGTCAGCTTTGGTGTGAAACGCAGCAAGAGGAATGAAATATTAGCAGGAATGAATAGCAAGGGGGAGGTGATTGCAGAAGTAGAAGTTGAGAAACAGCAAGCTGCACACAAGCAATGGGAGAAAGAAAGTAGGAGTGGGATATACTTACTGTATGTGCAACTGTATTGGCAAACACATTCTGAAAATGGAGAAAGACTGTACCTGCTTTACCAGGACATGCTGAACTTCACACAGAGCTGAAGTTGCAGCTGTACCTGGTGACAAAGCTAAGGACCTCCTCTGAGCCCTAAGGAGAAGATGAGGAGTTACTTCTGCAGTTCTCAGTGCAATTGCTTCCAGGCAGGGGAGGAGGAGAGAAAAACAGGTTGCTGAGAGCTATTGCTCTTGCCAGAGCAGTAAGGACTTCTTTATCTCTGGCAAAGTGTTGAACCTCAAATGCTTTCATTTGCAAGTAACCATGATGGGACATCAGTTTTTTTATGCAGGGTTCATCATTTACTTCTATTCACAGTTGAGTGCCAAGGCATAGCACAGAGTTTTGGACTTCCTGACCTGTTACCCCTGCTTAGAGAATGCTGCTTTATTGCCAAGGGGTCCCAGGGAAACTGCTTCTTGAAAGAAGAGCAAGTTTTGTGTCCCCACAGCCTCTGTTCCTGGCAGCAGCTGGAAGGGCTGCTGCGTGTAGTCCAGCGTTTCCGTGGAGTGACTTTCACAGACAAGGAAGGTTGTTTTGAAGAATAGTCATTTTGTTTGCTATGTACCCACCCAAGTCAGAGGTTTGAAGCATGACAGTGCTAGAGCAAAGATGAAAAGGTACATTTCAGAGAAAGCAAGTAAAGAGCCAAAATAAAACAAACATACATTTTGCAGTCTCTGTCCGGTGTTCTGCCAAAATAGCCTCTATCACCCAGGGAGAGATTTGAGTTCATCTGTGTTTAACCCTGTAGCTGCTGTCATGATCTTCATATGGGGGTGGCTTGTCTCACTGCGTTATGGGCAGCTTTTGAACTCTGCAGTCAATTATTTTATTATTTGTGTTCCCATTGAGCAGGTTTTCCTGGAGCAGATTCTCAAAGTAGCTTTATATTTCTCTCTTGATTTGGAAAGACCAAAGTCTTGATGATGAGGGAATTTGCAGGTCCACTTTTCTCTCTTCCATTGTACTGGCTGGCATATGCCTTTCTAATGAGCTGTGTAATTTCAGAGTTCCAGTCCACTGAAAATTCTTGGCACTAAAGCACTAAAGGAGGTCAGAACAGTTTGCTGGTGCAAGAATTGAGTCTCTATAAGAAAAAACAGAAAGTTGTGTGGACTAAACTTTTTTTGTTGTTTTTTTAAAGGAGGGCAGTCAGTGTATAAAAGTGGATAGCTTGGTGTCAGGGCACTTTCACAGGCATTCTGAGTCCAAAGAAGCATCCTGTGTGGGAGAATTTCCCACTTGTTCGGGATTTTTTTTTTCTAATCACCAATGTTTCTTTAATCTTCATATTGGCTACTTCTTCTTGGATTACTTGACCTTGGTGGGAAACTCGATTCTTTCCTCTATGAAAAACTAGGTTGTGTTTGACCAGATGTTGTGCTCTTACCTTTGAATGCAGAGCACAAACTATCTCCAATATTGTAGCGCAAGATGCACTCCAGACAAGCTTTAAATGCCTTTTCCTAAAGTGCAGTTATACTCATGTCATTTCTCAGAAGACTGGCTGTTAAGTAAAGCTGTGATTCTTGAGATAATACTAGTGGAGGTATTTTATGCAGATCTCTTGTTCTAAGTCTTTTAGTACTTGCCATGGAGTGGTCATAAGCAAGACTATTTTGCATTTAATTTTAACCTGAAGAGTAGTCAAATGTTATGGGTTTTGCTGGACCCTTTTTGAGGCAAAGAAAGGTTGATGGCAAGTTTAAGATAAAGTGAACCAGCCTTTTTTTTTTCTTTCCCTCTTCCCTCCTACCTCCACGTTTTTGTTGTTGCTCTAGACCATTGTATCAGTGTGGAAATGGAGGATGCTGCATTCCTGGGTGCTACTTGCCCTCTGCATTTGCTCTGCAAACTGTTTCCAGAAGCCCAGGGAGGGGGCAGATTTCTCCTCCTTTTTTGGTTTGATTACCTCTCAAAATTGAACTGGCCTGTTTTACAGAGTGAGTATCAGCTGCTAAGTTTAATCAGTTCACACATACATAAACACATTTATTTAAGAGTATCTTACTTTGGTGTAAGCCAACAGATTTATACACCTGAAAATAAGGCAGTTCATCTCTCTCGCTTGGACAAATCTTTAGTGATTTGTGTATCTTTTTGTCTGCCTAGACAAGCACCTGCCAAGAGCGGAAGAGGAGAATGGGACTACATCCTCTTCTGCTTTTTAACAGAAGAGCAGCTCTCTTTTAAACTTACACTTTCTTCTGTATCTCTCCCAGCTGAGTTAACTAGCATACAGGTAGAGTAGTGGATTTGGTATTTTCATTTAAATAGCTCCAAACATGAGAGTACCAACTGATCCCTGAAATCTCTTATAAAAGATAGGTCCACAGTCCCTTGCTGTGCAGATGACAGTGTATCTATAGATATCATACTCAGTCTGGTTATAATATTCAAGGCACTGTGACGGTCACTGAAAGCCACACATTGAGAGGAGGCAGTGAAATGAGGAAAAATATGATTCTTTTTAAGGTGTGGACTTTGCAAAACTGAGAACTTTCAGAAAAGCAGTGGAAAAGGATAGAATAAATATATCTAAGGAAGGCTGCACGTGAAGACAAGTACTGGGAATTTCCAAATTCTTATTCAGCACGAGAACATCAAGAAGAGGGACTAAAGTAGAGAAGAAGGAAATTGGGCAGTGGGCTATTGGTACTTTAAGGTGTTAATAGCCACAGGAGAAATCTGTCCTTATTTCTGTTACGTAATTTCGCAGGTTCTGTAAGATCAAAGATACAGGGAAAAATGTCCAACTTCAGCAGTACATGAAAGCATTCCTCTCCCGCCCTGCAGAGTCCTAAGCACATGTGCAGGAGGGCCGTTGTCCTCAGCCTATGTGTGACTGGATGTGCCGCTGTGTGCATGTGCACCAGTGATGTATGTGAGGCCACGCTGGAGAGAATTTTTCATCCAGGATTAATTTTAGTGAAAAATGCTGCTTTACAAACACTAAAATGCTTTATAAAGTGATCTAGCTCTTTGGAGCTGTTATTTATGGACTTTTTGCATATTTGCTAGTTATTTCTTATTGGGAGGTTAAATCTTTATTATTATTATTTATTGAAACTTTTTTTTTTAGAGAAGTCTTTATTTTTAAAGTCTTAAATTCTCAAATCTAGCATAGAAGGCTTGGCATAGGATCCAATGCTTAGTTTTGACATGAAATGTTATCATTCAACATGTTTGACTCTGCAATTTGATTGAATTGGTGCAAAATTTTCAATTCAGGTTGACCTGTGACAATTGAGGCAGTATAATCCTCTTGAGTTTGCCAGTGATCTGGAAAATCCTGTATTAAAGCTCCTCTGTTAACCTGTGAGTACACTACAAACGCATTTGCACCTGGTGTTGGATATGCAATTGTTTGCCTTCAAGCTGATGTTCGTTGCTGTATACGTATGCAGGGGCTAGAAATATTGTTTGTAGCTCAGTATTGGATCAAATTCCTCAGAAATGTAAGGAAACCAAGATTACCTGTACTTTTTGCAAACCTTCAGTAAAATCAGAAGGGTAAAGCAGCTGCTGAGAAGAGGCAGGTGAGCTCTTTCTAGAAACAGATGGAGAAGAAGAAATCCAGAGTTCTCAGCTAATACAAATTGATGGATCTCTGTTAAATTGGGCACAGTTACGGCAGTGGAACATCTGTATCTGGAGACTTTTATCGGAGACTCATGAGTGAGCCTGATGCCTAAATCAGAGGAGGAAAATAATGACATTAATTATGTTAATTAATTGGATAAAGCTTAGAGTCCTTTCCTGTATCTCAGCATCAGTTCTTCCTCTCACAATTTCTCTTCCTCCCATTCCAACGTAATTGTTCACCTGCTCCTCTCCGCTCCCGGAGTGTAGCAAGTCCTGTGCTTTAATGTGGGTTGCTGTGAGCAGGACAGGACTTGTGTGTCTGTGTATACGAAGACAAAAGCAGAGGTGTGAGCAGGCCAGTGTGGAAACGCAGCGAGTGGAGGTGTCCTCTAAGAGGTGAGTGGCAGCCGGTCTGACGGATGTCCCCTGAGTGAATACAGGCACGGGAGTTCTCCTGAGCGTGGTGACAGATAATACACGTAGGTTATGTGGGACAGGAGACAAGTGTAACACCTTCTGGTTCAGATGACTAGGTCCAGCACCACTGAAGTCAGAGGGGACAAACATATTTGAAGAATGCCAGATTCCTTCCTTTCCATGTGCAAGAGAAGAGCTCAGGCTTCCAGGCTTGGCAAAGGAGGAAATGCAGGTGCCATCAGCACCTCCCCAGGCCTTTGCCCTGCCTGAAGGGCTGCAGCTCCCAAGCAGGTGGTGGGTTCTCACTGAAGCATTTTGCTTCCCTTAGACATTCTGTTTCACGGACCTTTCCTAGAGATTCTGCATCTCTACACTGTTCCCTTTTCCAGAGTGTATGATACCAGCACAAGTGGAGGAGCAATAAAGAATTATGGAAACAAAGAGAAATGATGTAAGTGGAAACAGATGACTCTTCAATCTTTCCCACCTATGAAAGGCGACTCTGCCATATATGGTGAGGAAATAAAGGACTCAAAATTTCACAGGCCAAGGTTCATCACTTTAGGGGAATTTCAGATTGTTTTTTTCTGTATCTGGTTCTTAAGATAAAGCTGAACATAAAAGCATGAACACATCTTTGTACTGCTTTTCCTTTCACTAGTCTAGTGGAATAAACTAGGAAAGTTCATTATAGTCCCCAACTGACCTTACACAAGGGAAAGAATCTCCCAGATGACGGCGCTGACTGAATTTAAGTAAGAAAATAGCAGGTACTTCAGAGATGAGGAGGCACTTTGAGAAAGAGTACAGTATAGAATAAATACAAGTATAGAATAGAAAGCTGAAGTCTTTCCAAAAAAGTGCAGATCCTTGCAACTCAGTTTATGCATATGGGAAAGCATAGGAATGATAAAGTAACCGAGTGAGAGCCATAGTGGAAGGTAAAATGGAGGAATGTGGCAGGAGGCTGATGAGCATAATGAAGTGCAAGGGCAGAGAAGTTTCTGTTCCTGCTTTGTCTTGGGAGAAGGTTTGAGACGCCAAGGAGCACAAGTAAACCCAAACTGGAACTTTTTTTTCCCTTGAATCAAAACTGACCCAGCAACTGAAATCTTATTAGAAGCTACATGAGGATCAAACCAAAGAGGTTGCTGGTTGAGTATCACAGTTCAGCTCAATCTTTTACCCCTCAGCAGAGATGGGAGTGGCATGGGAGCTACCTGCAGCTGCGAGGGGCTCTGTGCAAATTTGTGTCCAGCGTCTGCCTCCCCCAGGACAGTCACCAGTGCCAGCTACCGGAGTGATGCAGTGCTGTTTTGCACCGTTGAGACCCAGAGTGATTTCCACATGCTGCGAGTGGACTCAGAGGGCTCCCATGGGAGAGGTGGGCTGTCCAATGGTGCCCAGCTCCCTCAAGGACACTCTGGAAGTGCCTGCAGGAGGGTGCTGGGCTGGCCCTTGGCCCTTGCACAGGGATCACTGCGTGTGTCGGTTCTGTGTTTGTGTTGTGTGTGCTGAGCATGCAGCAGGGAGAGGGGAAGGCTCCAGGAGCTTAGTCCTGCTCTCCTCCTTTCTCACACTGAACCAAATCCATGGTTGCTGTTGTAGCTCAGTCTCCCAACTTCTCCTTTCTGCTGGGCTGAGGAGAGAGCTGTGCAGCTACAGGAGGGGTTCTGTGGTGTGCAGGTCCGGGCAGGGAAGCAGGAGGTAGGAGCTCTGCTCCTGCAGATATCATGAACCCCTTCAGTGTGGCTTGGAACTGATGAAAACTGAATAGCAGCTGTCAACTCAAACCACAACAGCCTCAGACCAAGCTGAATCCAAACTGGAAGGGAGTTGGAAATCTATTTGCCTCAGCGGATTGTTCATTTGGTTCTTCTGCAGACCCTGGTTTCTTGACTAATGTTTTAGACAATGTAGGGAGCCTTGAGAATTATAATTACACACCTCTGATAATTTGCATGATTTTATCTTCTGGATCTTCTGTTATGTTATTACATTTTACTGCAGTTTTTATTTTCTGAGTATCCCCTATTTGTAATTTTTTTTTTTTTTTCTCTGCTGAACTATGAGGGATTAATACATATTTGCTGCTTTCACTTCAGCTAATGGAAAACTGACTTGAAATTTTCTTGGCCTTTAATGTGTTTTTAGAGTTTGCTCTATGACATTTTGGTGTGTACTGAGCTGATATCCAGATCTCTTTACATTAGTAACACTTTTAAAGTGTCTAATTCACAACAGGAGCATTTTCTTTGTTTACTGTCCCTACAGGGGCCAGAACTTTATTTAAAATCGTTGAAATGAGCTTTCTTTAACCCTATGCAGGCTAACAGTTCAGCCTATTTTTTGACTGAATCATTGCAACCTCTTAATCTTGCAAGGCCTAGTAGCATAATCATCACCAAATACTTGCTTCACAGCTCTGTTCACATTTCTTGAAGTCTTGCATGCCTCCTGGCTCTTCAGTATCCATCAAGTTGTTAACAGACTTTATATTTTCCCACAAATTTGAGAGATTGCATTTGTCAGCCTGTTGCAATACCAGAGAAGAAATTTGTTGGTCCCTAAATTTTGCAAAAAATAGCTTTGTAAATTAATTACAAGCAAAATGAGGCAAATAAACCAAGTTTGAAATGTCTCTACTAGCCAACTTTTGAGTTACAAGATTGTGGGGAAATTATATGAATTCACCCAGATTTGATTTCTGGTTTTGACTTAGGTCAAAAAATATAGAGCCTAAAGTTTCCCTTGGCTGAAAACTTACATTTTTGTGATAGCATCTGCTTTGATTACCTGACTACCCTGCTCCTGTAACCAGCCTTTTTCCTGCATCCTGAACTTCCGTGGAAACTCCTGTTTTCCTGTTTTTTTTTACTTAGCTAATTCAAAAGGGCTTGTGTTCTGGCTAGTCAAGTGAATACAGATAGAACAGACTAATACAAATGCAGCTTTTTTCACTTCATCTGGAACTGTAATTTATTCATTCTGTTTAGGCATAAGCATTAAGCCTTCTCTCTCGGAGCTATTTTCAGTTTTTGTATGCCAGTCAGCTTAGAACAGGATATAGCTCTCTTCTTCCTTGCCCCTCACTTGTTTCCTACATCTTGTTTGGGAAAGTGAACTGACTGTGACGTCCCGCATATGAATTTGTACCACTGGGAGAAGACCGACCATCCAGTTTTACTAAATAGAAAGACAGTATTTTTGGTTTATGAAAAAAATTGGATCTTTTTAGCTTTCATGACAACCACCTATCAAATCTTTTAATTATCTTAGGGGCACAAAATTAAGACCCGCAGTCTATATTCTAAGCTGATGTTAGTAATGTAAAAACAATACAGAGAAGTAGCAATAAACAATGTTGTTGTGTGGCCTTCATGTCTTTCCTTAGCTCTTCATCTGAAAGGGGCTGTTTGCAACTTTGACCAACAGCAACTACAGACTGTTAAGGTAAGAGGCAAACTGAAACAGTCAGGGATAGGACTGAATCTGGAAAGCAGAGCATTGCATTTACTGTCTAAAGGCAAAATCTAGCATACATTTTAAAAACTATTTTTTGTAAGCTCTAGTATGTACAGACACGCTCCCATGTGTTTTCCAAAGAAAATAAACTACACTGAGGAATACTCTTAAACATACTGTTTTATCCTTGGTGGCCCAAAGACAAGAGCAAGAAATAAAACCAATGAGAAGTAAAAGGTGAGAGTGCTGCACTTAGTCTTCCCAAGCTTGGCAGAGGGTGTATGTACAGCTTGGCAGAGGGTGTATATGCAGCACGTCCAGTTTCTCTGGTAGCTCGGCTCTCCAAACTCTGCTTTCCCACCTCACGATAGAGTTAAAAATCATCAAATTAAACCAAACATATTTATGAGCCATCTGGTTTTGGAGTCTTTCCAGTTTGTGTTTTTTATCCTGGGTAACTATTAAGCAATTTTTGTTGCTGTAATTTTCGTGTCATTACATGGCTCCAGAAACTATATGTTTAAGAAAAACATTATAGAGAGCTAGATTCAGAATAGAATTATAAGCATTGGCAACGCCAGAGCCGTTTGTCATTCTTTCAATCGTCCTAATGTAGTATTAAAAGTAAATGAACAGGACATTTTTTTAAATCCATCTTGCCTTTTAATGTGACTTCAAGTTAGGCAGAGTTATTTCTGCCTAACTTGATAATAGGCACTATTATCTAAGTCTTGTATGTAGGGTAAGGGGTGTCAGATTTCCTAGTGTTGGTTCCAGGTTCTGTCCCTTGTTGTCTATGTGGTTTGGGGAAAGTTGCTTAGCGTTGGTGCCTTAAATCTTGTCCTGTTTTACCTACATTATATCCCTTATTTAGATCTTGTGAGATGTAAAATAGTATATTCTAATTCCTTGAAATATACTATGGCATTACTTCTATTTATTAAGCCTTTTTTTTTCTCTAAATAAGTGTCACTAAAGTAAATCAGTTGCAGTGGAAATTTAAATGTGTTGTTTCGGGAAAAAAGTCTCTTTCTTCTTTTGCATTGAATGCTGGATGACTGATAAGAGCTTCCTGACAATATTGACTTTTCCGTTGGTGGAGGAAATAAAAGCATTCTCCTTAAAGGTATGCATCTGTGTTGCTCTTTCACAGTGTATCCTTGCTGGCTTATGAGAAGGCACAACACTAATGGATAGATGTGAAATCCCCCCTTGTTTCTCCAGTGACATGATGTTCTTCCTGCTATTTCTGTCATTTGTGACCCAGAGTCCACTGGAAGAGTATAGCTTCATCTTTGTGTAAATTCTTTGGAAGAAAGAAAGGACAGAATGTAACTAGAGTTGCTTGGGTTGGGTTTCTACATACAACCAAATGCTGGATGCTATTTGAACATACCAGATGTTTTGTGATTGCTAATTAAAGTACTGTAAACAACTTCCCATTCCCACTCCCCCCACCTTTTTGATAGAGCTGGATGCTGAACATCATTAGCTTTCTCTAGTCAGATTCATTTTTTATGGTCTTGGAACCTTTCTGACCTTCTATACTGTTCTTCTGAACAGGCTAAACTTCACTGTTGCCAGTTCCCCTGCATCCTCTCAGACAGACTGCTACGTCTTGCTGTCCCCCCATGGCTTCGGATCTCTTACAGGCAGTGAGTAGGAACACCTGGCAGGTTGAGCTCAGTGAAGGATACACTGATGTCCTAGTTCTTGTCAGGATAAGTACATAGTTGTGTCTCTCTGCTTGCCTTACAGTTTGCCTAATTTATTTTTAAAAATGCAAAGCTATTGCCTAGTGTCTTTATGCCTGTAGAATCAAAGGCCAAGTTTTCAGCTGCATGAAGATGAAGACACAAAGGTATACAAAGAAGAATTGCAGGTAACTTGGGGCAGTGTAATTTGGAGGTAGGCATTGCTTACACCAGCACAGTGCACTAGCAATGATGCAAGGAAGAAGTTTAAAATCTTGGCATCAAACTGTTAAATACCCTGTTGAAAATTGGGCTGTTTCACATGCCAGCTTCTTAGCCTCCTCTGAGTGTTTATTTGACTCCTTTCTATCTGTTTGGGAGGCCAGCTGGCATTGAGAGGCTCAGCTGTTAGGAAGCCCATTTGGGAGGCTCAGCTGGCACTGGCAAACTCCACAAGCTGCTGGAGCACTTGCTGGCAAAGTTGCGATCCCTCCTCTTGGGCTGTCAGCAAATTCTAGCTGATGCCGTGATGTTTGAAGGGTGCTTGAATCTTGCTTAGAGCTGACAGACTCTACTGGGGAGAAAGAAGGCTACGTGTCTGTCCAGCTTCACTGGTAGTATCTACATCCCTCCTTCAAAAACACAGACCTACTTTAGTCTGTGAAGCTCCCTCAGAGCGTGTGTTGTACATGTTCTGCCGCTTTCCACTTCTGTAGGTGGAGTTCGCCCTCTGCTTGCAAAGCATCCATAGCTGCTGTTGACCTGGCTGTTGCAATGACAGGCATTTCTGGATGTGTACGGGACACTTCTGGTGATTACAGGGTCATTTATAACTTTCTGATGCAGAGGCATTCAGGCTATTTTAGTGGGAGCTGACATAGACAGGAGAGTACTTTGAGATGTATGACACTGTGAGAACTCTGGAGCTCTAACTGCTGAGCACTGATAGGAGACTTCAAAAACACCGTTTTTTTTTTTTTTTTTTTAAATACTAACCTTCCCTTCACTAGAAGGCACTCTAATGAAGTACCAGGTAGGTAGCTGAAAGTCTTAACAGTTACATTTAGAAAAGAACTGTACAATTCCTATATGGATTCAGTCTTTTCCTGTGGGCAGTAATATGCTGATTATAGCTCCAGCTTCAGGCTGTTAACAGCTGAAAAGGTAAAGTGTAGGTGCTGGATGAGCAGCTGAAGTCCAGCATCCTCAAAACACCTAGAAACTCCGATTGGTCTGATGCATTCAGTAGAAATCATTTATTTAGGAATTTATTAGAATGCATTTAGTCAAGGAACCCCTGCTTAGTCTGGTAGCTATTTTCTAACTCAAAAGAACAATGAAAAGTGTAAGAATTCTGTGGAGTTAGAGAACTCTGTGGTGACCCTTGCAAGCTATGTGCCACTATGAAGCATTTTGTCACCTTGAAAGCTGCCTTGCATAAGGCACTCAGCACTGATAAACACTGCACTGCTGGTAGAGCTTTAGAGATTGCAATGATTCAGTCTTTTACTAGACGGAGCAATAGAGAAGGAAACTGCACAAGTTCCTGACCTAACCATGTTGTTTGTTATCCTCCCTTTGCTGGCTTATGTATGCCGGCTCGTGTCCTGGAGAAGAGACCTAAGGCACTCTCTGCTGTTCATCTTTGCTTGCTTGAGAAAGAGCAATAGAGTCTTCTGCTTTCTTCATTGTATTGACTAGTCCAGAGTGCCCATTGCCAGTGAAGAAACTGCAGCAACAGGCCAATAGCTTGAATCTTTAAGGACTCGCTACTGGGATATGTGGTGTCCTTCATAATTTTCTGATAAAGTTCTGGTTAAAGACAGTCATTACAGTAATTACTGAAAAGAGCCAATGCTCTCACGCCATTTCATCACCAATCAGTTCCAGAGAGAGGGTGATTTTATCCTAATGATTCAAAAAAATAGTAATTAAGAAAGTAACCAAGCAGATATGAGCACTAATAGCCACAGTGTTTCATGAATTCAGTCTAGCCATTTTTTTTCTTTTGAAAGAAGCGTAAGAGCTCAAGTTGAGCCATCCAGAGAATTCAATATTCACATGTTCTGTTAATTTACCCCTGCTTTTTTGTGTGCCTGTTTCTAGTACACCCATATTTACCAGATATATCCAGAAGTGCAGCCTGTTGGCAGAGGTGCTTCTCTACTGCCTGCGAATGAAATAGCTTGGGACTGGTGGGAGGGAGTGACTGCTCCCAATCATTTTCTTCTGGCACCATTTTGTTCTTTAGTGCTTAATCAATTTATCCATGTCTGAAAGGAAGACAGAAATTCCAACAGTCTTTGGGTTTTTTTGGTGAACAGTAACTCTGTGTTTCTTCCTCTTTTATGCTCTTGCACTGATTTCACACTGGAATGGGGCCTTGTGGTGGTCTTCAGCTTTAAGCTTAAGATAGGCTGAAACATCGTTGAAAGAACTGAATGAATGAGGTCCACTTGTTCTAAGATGAATGAGATTAGTCCTCGAATGGTCCAGTTGCTGTTGGGATTTTTTTACTGCTTATTCCCTTCTATAAATCTGCCTGGATATAAGAGTTGGCAGGTATTTTGTAAGCACGGTTTAGTGGGTGTTAAGATTACCAGAGTAGCCATGATGGTATCCCACTCTGCCAGTTCACTGGAACAATAAAAATGAGGTGGACAACTCTAAACTCATCCTTGCAGTAATGAGGCTTTCTTCCCTGCGCAGAAAGAAATTCCTATTTCAGTTAGCAGTTTTGTAGACATTGATCCTGAGATCATTCTTCAAGAGAAAGGGCTCATTGTATTTAATACCTTCCTCTCAAAAGTACAATGAAAGTCTTATAAAATGTTGGATTACCAGAAAAAAAACTCTGTTAAGTTTTATTCAACCCAAAGGAGATTTTTTTTTAAATAGTCCAAAAATAAAGTTCAAATGTTGGCACAAAAGACAGAAAAGTATTTGAAAAGAAAACCATTTGCCAAACAGCTGTAAAATTAGTCTTAACTGATCCCTGACTGTTAATCTGTTCAGGAAGTTCTGAACACTAGGGCTCTCCTGTTGAGAATCTAGTGTACAGAATTTGTTCCTCACACCTGCAGTCCTACGTGCGATTTGAAAAAGGGTTCTATGACTCCTGCATTGTGCTGCTAGTGTGTATGTATTCTGGACAGTTCGTTCATTCTGGACAGTTGTTTTTCAGGTGGCAAACATAGGGCTGCGTGAATGAACTTAGTCCTGATCGTTTCCGTAAGATGTGTAGATTTAGGAGGCTGTCCAGACATACCTCCTTCTGAAGGTTTGGCTCTCATGCTATTCTGAAACAGTAAACAATAAATAAATCTCTCTTTTTAATGTTCACCATGCCATCAGGGTTCCATGCTTATTAAATTGTCTTGTTGTTAAGACTCTTTATCTTGGTGCTGTGATTCACATTACATCCTAGCCCTGTTTGCACTTTTTTTTTTTTTTTCTTATGACTTCTTCAAACCTCTGCAACCTTTCTCCAGGTCCCTCATATTTCATACTCTTTTCTTTCTAATAGAGCCTTTGCCAACTTTGTGAGGCCTAGTATATAGCATACCATAGAAAGGACCTTTCTTCCCATGCCACTGTGGCCTAGCTGATGTGAACATTAAATATGTTTTCTAAACGTTCTCTAAACCAGTCTCCTGCTTTTTGGTCTGCTGACTAATAGATCTCCCCCCTAATCCTCGTGGCTCTCTGCCTTTTGTTAATCTGCTTCTTGTCTCTATGGGTACCTGTTGTTTTTGGAGTATCTTAGAGTCCGTAAGGCTGTAAGGGACCTTTAGAGGTCCAACCCCCCTACAATATAAAATTTTAATATAAAATATAAAATTTTAATATAAAATATAAAATTCATCTTAAAATTCATCTTCTATAGATTTATTTTATTTTATTTATTTATTTATTTATTTTTTTAATAGATGGGGCAATGTCAGGCATGTTTTATTGGTTGAGTTCAGAGACATGTAGCCATCCTGTGAAAGCAGTCTTTTTGTTTCTGGAATTTCTTTTCATTCTTTCTTAAATTTCTACTTTGAAGGCATAGCCAGTTTCAGACCTATCAGGCACCAGCTGTTTCCTGTGGCATTTATGCTTTATGATATAACCAGCTGTGATATTTTAACTTGTATTTTAAATCCCTGCCCTGTTCCATGTTTTGATTGCTTAAAAGGCTTTCATCAGAGAAGTACTAGCTTCTCACCATGACAAAATGCTTTCTCTTGTTTTACAGAGGTATCTGTGTTGGAAAGGGTGCTCTGCAGTGCAGGTGCTTCCAATAGGATGTGTTGCCGTCCAGTTTCCTTCCTTCCTGCCTTCCTGCCTCCCTCCCTCCTTTACATGGTTCCTTGAGAAATCAGTAGAGATCTGACTTATGGAGTCAGATCATACTCATCTGCAGCTCATCCAAAAGTGCTTAGCATTTGCATCTTTACTTGCATTAACTGTCATGACTATTTTTTTCATGGTCCTAGTTTGTCCCTCCCCTAGCAATATTTCCACTCCCTTCATTCAAAGTAGAATATCCTGGGCAGTGGTGAGGTCAGTGCAGATTGCCTGGCAATGCTTTCACTGCAGTTAACCTACTGATCAACCCAGTCATAACTGAGTGAATGTTATGAGGGCTTTTCTTCCAGGTTTGCAAATTCCAAGGGCTAGCAGGGCTTTGCATTTCTCTAGGCTCTATTTGGATGTTTTTTTGTTAACTTTAAACTACTTTCTAGACCTCCATTTCCTTGGAAACCATTCTTAATAAGCTGTGTAACTGCTGGCTAGGGTCTGCTCCTTCTTTCTTTGTCTCTTTCATGTTCACAATTATTTTCCAAAATTACTAGTTGATGCCAAAGTTCTCCACAATATAATATAAACATCCACTCCCTTTTTCACTGCACAGTTTTAGGGAGGGAAGGAGAATATGTGGAAAAAAAAGAATAGGATGTGACCCTGAGGATTGTATAGGAGATGCCAAGGAGTGAGCAGGCTAAGAAATACCTCTGCCCTCTTTTGCAAATGGCAACTTGCACACTAACTGAATAGGCCCCAGGTAACACAAAGTGTTGGGAGACCACTACATTTTCTACACTGTAGAATTTATTCCAGAGATTTGATCATGGAAAATATGAAGGATTCTATCAGAAGATTTGTTTTTTAATCCTATGCTTCTTTCCATCCTAGCTTAATCACTGAAAGGTTGATACAGACAGCAGCCTATTTACTGCAGTGTCCCAATATTTTAGCAATTGTTCCAAGTGAATTGGTGACAAACCAGTTCAACACATGGCACTTAGGATAGGACTTCTCTTGGACAATGTTAGCAATTTGTTTAATCATCTGACTTTAGTGAGTACTTAGTAAGTACTAAGGCTAGTTTAAGTTAGTTTTTTAGGCTACTTCTGTAGTGCTTCTCTCTCTTTCTCTTTTCCCTCCTTAGGTTTTACACCTAAATACTAAGTGGTTGAAATCCTAAATCTTGCACTTATGTATCTAGCAGACAATTTATGCTAAGAAATAGTTTAATCTCTTAACAGTACCCTTGTGAATGCCACTTTTCAACTTATGCCTATGAAAACTACATTTTGGCATGAACCATTTGGAATCTCTCCTTCTGGAAAGGAATTTGGCAGATACTGAGAGGAGACTTGTAGCCGTATTTTCCTGGCGATATTAAAAAGAAATCGTAGAGGATGGAATCTTCCATGCTGCTGCACATCTCTGCTGCCAAAGTACTAGTGGTAGGCATACTACTAGATAAAATTGAGCAAAAAATCTCAGTATTCACAGACTCGTACAAATATATAATTCGAGGAAGACGGCTGTTTCTGATAAAGAGAAGCGACGTGACAAAGATATTTGGTTAATGTTACGACTCTGATACAACTGCATAAATTTCAGCTGTTAACTGAAAAGCTGAGCTAACTGAAATTTAGACATAAGACTGAAAAACTTATGGTCTAGATGCAAAATGGGAGGAAGCAAATTGTTGTGCAAAACAGACTGGGCACTGAAAGAGAAGTACTTCCCTAATAGTAGAATCAAGAGCACACCTGTTAAGAACCTGTCTGTGCCTGACACACAGATAGTAAACACGCATATGCATAAATGTCAATGATCAGATCAGATTGTTGCAAGTGTAGCAGCTAAGATTCCAATTTTAGGCTACTGGTTGCTGCAGGGGATGTCCATGTGAACAAAGCCATTATCTTATCCAAAGGATGAGTTTAGGTTGACTTGCATTCTATGAACAACATTGACCTTTTAATTTTATTCTTAATTAATCAGATTTAATACCATTTGTCCATTTTCTTACTTAAAATTGCAATCCAGCATATAATTGTTTCCCCCTTTTCAGCATTTGTGACTCTGAAGAAGGTGCTAGCTCTCTTTACATCCTCTGAGACACTTTCAGTGTTCAAGGACTTGCTAAAAATGGGTGTTACAACAGAGGTATCGCTAGTCATCTTGTTAAAGATTTCTGGGTTAAAGCTGTTTAGGGTTATTGGTTTATTTATTTATTTATATATTTTTATACCTGTGTAGATAGTGCTTTTATATCCTTATATCGTAGATATGCACTGTGTTTTTTTCTCCGCCCCAATATAGAATTTAGTGTTAATAGAATGATTTGCCTTCTCAGCATCATTATTGAGAATCTTACAATCTACTTAATAAATGGCCCTGTATTTGTACACACTTGTGCTACCTAGTATTCCAACCCATGTGCACTCAAATCCTGCAGGTCAAAGGTAGCAGTGGTGTAATGTTCTGTGGCACTCATTCAACCCTTCTGTTCTGATACAACCTATCCTTCCTGAACAGATTTATATTCTTTTAATTTGCCTCATACCTGGAGGGTTCTAGAAGGATATCTACTCAGGAGCTAATTATGGAGATAGATACACCAGTTGCTGATGCACTGGGGATCTGTTCACAATTTGAGACCTCTAACCTGACTGAATGACCTCGGGTTCTCTTCCTTCTCTGTATTAGTGAACATCCATTTGCTTCTTTTATTTCCACACTGTGGTTACTTTATTGCTCATCTATCATCTTTTGGTTACCTGATAGATATCACTGTAATATGAGAATAAAAGCATCAAGTATGACCTCTTAAAATCAACTGAGGAAATTATATATAACATCAGTAAAGAAAAGGGGTGCAGGTAAATCACAAATTTTGGGCAACTGGATAGTGTTTTATTCTCTTTCTGTGTTTGTTGCTGTTACCTGCATGATTAAACAGGCGTTGCAAACAGGCGTGCACTGAGGTGCATCAAAACACCAGATCTGAGTTCACCAGGAACTTGGATGATAGGGTAATGGGTGTTTATTCTTGATTGATAAGAAGAGAAAGCAATGCTGAATTCTGGTCTGCAAGATGCCACTGGAAAGAATGGGTAGACAGCACCTGCAGTATTGTGTGACAGCAGTGTCATAGAACCAGCCAGAGATTACGGGGAATCAGCTATATGCACAAAAAGACCCTAAAACATCGGACAGAAACACAGTCCATGTCACCATACCTAAACATGTCAATTTTAAGTTGTCATAATCAAAAAATTCAATGAGGAGGATGTTCAAAGAGCACAAAGTGGCTTTGATGTGATCAATGGGACCATTTCCAAATTGGCAGAAAACATTGGTTGGATGATAGGATTGACCACTTACTTCCTTTGGAAGATGTATTAAGCATTGACAAGAGCAAAGCAGAATTGTGATCTAAGTGAGAAAAGGAAACCTAAGATACAAACTTGTTTTTGATACAAACTTGGTTATGGGTAGAAATCACTTAAAATGTGAATAAGCAATAAGCACTTTAAACCCACGTTGCAGATGCTTTAGCAATGTCTATACTGAATGCAATATTGCCAAAGTACTTGCTAGAATAGAGATCATAAATTTTGCAATAGTGTATCTGTTCTCAAGGCTGCTTCTAAACAGTGAAGGGGTTAATGTGAGCTTGACCTGTTGTGGTTGGACCTGTCCTGTAGCCCCAAATGTAATGGCAAGTACTCCTCTCTTCCTTCCCTACCTCCAGACCTACCTCTCCCACCCAAAATAAATCTGTGTCTAAATGTCTGAAATTGGAGACTTCTTAACTTAAGAAATATGTAGCCAATTCAGGAAACTACATTAAATTTCTTGCTGTGTTAGTCCATAGTAGGTGTTAGTCGTCTTGAAATAAACAGAAAAAAAATCCTTTTTATTAGCTGTTATTCTAGTTTCTTTTCAGTTGGATTGGAATAAGTCCTATTCAAATGCATCTGGCTAAACTTTAATTTTCATAAATTAAATGACTCATACTGAAAAAGGTGAGAGCAGAATTTATTTTCTGGGAATTTATATGGAGCTTTCTTTACTCCCCTAATTTTCTACAGGGTGAAGTGTCTGACTATGGCTAGGAGGTATGAACATGCATATTTTTTTCTAGAACCACTCTTGAGTTTGGGTGAAGAATGGAAAGTGGTGACTGAGATGTGAGTTACAGCTATGCAAGATGCTGACATCTTATTTATACAGTTGATAACTGCCTAGCTATAAGCCCGAAAGAGGGAGGAAAGAGGCCATCCTTTAAATTATCTCCAAGTTATCTTGGAGTTCACTCCCAGCATGCAGTGTTTTTGGAATACTCTCCACTTCTGGTTACCCCACTGGCTCTTTGAGTTGTGTGGATGTAATTAGGGCTCTCTGTAGTAACCATGCCAAGTTTTAACAGGCAGTTTAGATACCAAACTGCTATGGTGCTAAAAGAATTAAAAGATTCTGCCTGGAAAGGCCAAAAGCAAGGCGAATGTCTTGCAGGGGAATTAGACCACTCTAGCTATTTCTAGTAAGCAGAAGCAACTTAATTGACCTCAGATTTCTGAAGTAAGGGGAATCCTAAGTAAATGGAAGTTCCTCTCCCTATGTATTAAAAATAAAATTGAGGCTACTAGGAAGAGAGTTTCTTTCTCATGGTTCACCAACCCTATTGAGCAGAAAAATATCTTGAGGTCACTTCGGAGAAGCTGGGAAGAGAAGATACTTGACATTGGTTTTATTAGTGGTACCAGTTCTGGTCTCTGGCAGCAGGAGTCGTCTTGCCGAGGCTGACACAGAATTGCCAAGGCAATTCTGTCTCAGATCTGTGACTAGCAGACACAGAGTGAATGCTTAAAGGTATTTTTCCTTCCAGTGTCTATACTGGGATCCCTTAGGCAGAACATGTCATTTGGACACCCCTTTTGCTTGAGGAGATTAATTTGACCTTTCTGTCAGAGAAACTCTGGGTTTTGTCCTCTTAATAAGCAACTGCATTGTTTAGTGCCCACAGTTGCAGTCTTCTGCATCAGAGCTTCCAGGATAGTAGAGCAGAAACAAAGTCTCCTCCTCTGTTCTTCTAATCTTAAAGAAAGGAAGCTTCTTGTTCTGAGTTTCTGATGTTAGTAAGGACCAACAGGGGTGAAGAAGTGTTACTCACAGCTATTGCTGTTTTAATAGTGACTTTTATTGAAAGTTCTACATTTTATATGCAAAATAGGAAGTAAGAAGAGGAGAGTAATAGTACTTTCTGTAAGACCAAAGTGATGGGAAAGGAAGCTCACTGTACTTCCTTGCAGCTTAAGGGTTCCAAGTCAGATGTGACAGTCAGGCCTCACACTGTGTTTGAGTGGAACGGAGGCTCAGCTTTAGATCAAAGGAATCAAATGGCCATCACTTTCAATCTCTTGGTAGAGGATTGATGAAAAGCAATTTCATCTGTATTAACCTTGTGATTTAATTAGCTGATGCATTCATTTGATGATTTCAGAATTTGATTATTTAAGACATCACCATTAACCCATTTGATTCACTGATTCAAATTCTTTGTGACCTAGGCTTGACTGTAGTTAGATTTTAACCAATTTAGAAAAATTAAACTAGTTCTATTTACCAATATATTGGTTTAATCTTAATATTTCCTTACTACTTTTTAGAAATCTTTGTTTTATATATTCTTTGTTCTTTTAACCCAACTGGATCAGAAGCCTTGAGAACAACTATAATTTAGTTGTGGTATTTGAGTGATACTTGGGTCTCTTTAAATTAAATCCTTTGTTCCCATATATTGCACAATACTTCAAGCACCAGTAAAAAAACCCCCCTGTAAGTCACAGCTTGCTCTTTATAAGAGGCAAGATGAACTAACAACAGGTAAAATGAGTCATGAACTGCTAGTGGTTCACTTTGACAAGTCTCTTAAATATGTCAGCTCACACTCATAGCATTGAGTACTTACTCTACTGTGAACTGAATCAGCAGAAATGTCCATAAAATAGCAAAAGAAAAAAAATGTAGAGAACTATTATTTATCTCCACTTAAATGTCATGTCATAGTTTATAGTGATTCATTAAATTCACAAGTTTAGAGACTTGTTGGGGAGACAAAACCTGTTATATTTAACAAGCTTCTTAAAAGTCAGTTAACCCTGAAGCAGTTGCACAATATGGTTTGCTAAAGTGCTACAACAAAGGCAGTTACATGTGAAGCTGCAAGTGGGGAGCAATGCTGGATTTCAGTACAGAGGTGTAAGGATCATACACATGAAGGTTCATTTTACAGGAAGCGCATGAAATATCCATGAAAACCCAGGAGGATACCCTTACTCTCCGTCGCTTGAGAATATCCAAGACACTACTGAGAGGTGTCCTCTGTCGCTGATGGTAAAGTACTCTTACAGCCATTGTGAGCTCTAGGATATTTCTCATATTCACTTGCCTTCTGTCCCCTCTGCTGCTTCACTGCTAGCTTGCTTTAGTGATTTTTTTCCCCTAGTCTAACACATAAAGCAGTGACTTTCATGCACACACACATGTTGGGAAGGAAAACTGAAGTGGTTGCTGAGTGTATGTATAGATGCTAGAGTGGTTTTAAAAGCACACTTAGGAAAGGAAGAGCAGTCAATCAAAAGTATAACGGCCAAAGGGAAAGTGGGTAGAACAAGGACTGCCCTTACCAGGAGCCGGGAGAGAGCCTCTTGGCCTGTCAGGCATGTGATGGGCATTAGCAACAGGAATTGCAAACAGTGCCCCAAAGAAAGAATCTTTTATTAAGGAGAGAAGTGAAATGTATCATCCTTAACAAAAATAACTACAAAAGATAAAGTGCCTCAAGTAGCTTTCATGTCTTTTTTTCTATTTATGGGCCTAAAGCAAATTTTCAGAACAGGTTATAAAGTAGGGACAATTTTCTCATATGATCAGGGATGTGTAGCCTCTATATCGTTCTTTTGTGTTCTTTGAGAAGTACCTTTAAGCACAGTCTTGCAAAGATTCTCTACGTCTTAGGTGTGACTTCTATCCAGAAATGTTACTAATACCTAGGACTGTTGTTCATTGTATTCAGTTACTTTTTGCTCAAGATTCCTGCTATTGAACTGTGCTCTTATATTCCTGCTTCCTTTCTCACATTGATCAGTATCTGGGCAAGCTTCTGCAAAAGCCTTTTATTGAGGAAGGTACTAATAAAGACATGTTGCGGTACTTTGAACTCTGAGAAGAGCATTCTTACTTGCTTCTTTTGCAGAAATAAGCTTATTTTCTTAGAGATTCTTCAGTCTGCTTGCCAGCCCCACTAGGGCAGCATGGAAGGTAGAACAGCCTACAAGGATATGTGGAGATTGGACTAGAATGATCTGAAAATGGCTGAGGAGATCAGAAGCTATTAGCTGAATTCCCATAAGACCTAAATCCAAGTGACAATATTCAAGGGTTAAGCTTCTGGTCCTAAAATGCCTTTTGGAGATTTACAATAATGATGGATGACACTTTCCTTACTCTCAAAATGCTTTACATCAACACAAAAAAAATTGTGGCAATTGAAGAACTGATCACAAGATGATAATTAGGCTCTGTGTAAGTGCAGGTTTTCACAACTTTTTCTTTTTGTGCCAAACAAATGTAATTTAGTCTCAGTTGTATATGCAGATACATGCATAGGTACATTTGCATGCATGTGCCGTGGTGTCTCTGGTATAAGCTATTGTGATCAGAGGGGATAAGAAGTATTTCTTCATATTCAGATACTGCTTTTTGTTTGTTTGTTTGTTTTGTATATGGAAGCCCACCATAATAATGATGTATTTTTGCCTTGCTAGGTATAATTAAGGGGGAGGAATGCATTTTGGCAAAATAATTCCAAGGAAATCTCTATTTTATGACAAGACACAAGTGTTGTGTCTTCTAAAAAGGCATAGATTTTGCAGTCCCTGACATGATCACCCTGTAGCTTTGCTGCAGCCTTTGGATGCTTACAAATGAAAACAGGAAGAAGTAATTTTGCTAAAGGGTAGCAGTAAGTTTTGTTCAGTACAGTAGACCAGTATCTCTCATGTATGACTGACAGTGACTTTTAGTCACTGTGTGTTTTGTAATTTCCAGGAGATGTCATATCTAACTTTCTGCTCAGTAAAACTAGAATTGCCAGCACAACTCGTGGCAGCTGAATGCTCCTTTTGGAGCCCTGCAGTATATTCTCTGTTTCTCCGCATTTTTGTACATGGTCACTAGGATTATTTGACCTGATCCCTTGATAGCTTATTTCTCCAAGCTCCTTACAGAACCAAAGTATTTTAATGCTTGAGTGCAACTGAGTTGTGTCTATTCTATCCTGGTTTTTGTGTTTATTCCTCTTCTCTCCTTGCATCTTTATTTGCTGTCACATTTCTTGGTAAACTGTTCTCTGAAAGCGTGAGCAATTCTGGACTGAGGGATTTTGCCTTTCCATGCATTGAACAGAGCCTGACCCAATTGCTTATTTGTGTGGAAGGGCATTGCTGACCAGAGCTTCTGCCCATACCTAGGTTGTGAACACGTTCAAAGGTGCACAGTGAGTCAGTGACAAAGCTGAAAATGGTCCTTTTTGTCTCAAGTGTTTACCTTTCCCTCCTGGATTTCATAAAAGTTGTTTCACACAGCTCTAAGAAACCACAGCCTCATATAGTTTAAAAAGAAGTGGCTAGCAGCCAGCTTTCAAATAAACACTCTCTTCTCTTTCATTAAAAGAAAACATTATCATAATATTAAATTACAACTCAAATGGTGAAGGTATCTTGCCTTGTGTACAAGATATTATCCTTTGAAGTCATAGAGACCAGAGTGATTTTCACATGCGGGTGACCAAGTAAAAGAAAGGGAAAATATAAATAAAACAGAAACATTGATTGTTTTTCGCATTCTTCTCCTGGTTATAGAAACAGACATGTTTGGATAACAAGTTTCTCCTTATCCATATCTTTTTCTTTCCTTGAGCTTTAACTCTCCATATTCTCTGACATTGTTAGTTATGTTGGATGTGTGTTGCCTTTCCTATATGCCTTCATATGACAAAAAAGGTTAACATTGCTGCTGTACCTTTGCAAAATCTTCTGAAGCCAGATTACTGCATTGAAAATCCTGTTGGTACTGTTGTGACTGGGAAGCTTGCAAGTAAATCTAGCTGAGATGAAGGAGAAATTTCATGAAAGAACTTATGCGGAAAATTCTCGCTGTCCAGAAGTGAAATGTCCAAAGAGGAGACAGAGGAGATCTAAGACTTTATTCGAATAAAGG
>JAWLRI010000563.1:4372310-4394440 GCA_034781795.1 Crypturellus tataupa
TTTGTCCTGCTCTTCAGCCAGGCTGTGGGGGAAGCTCCTTATTTGTGAAAACACACACCTGAGCTTTCCTCACAAACTGATAAGAGGCCAAATTTTGTCCGCAGCTTAGACAACATTCCTGTTAGCTAAAGGAGATCACTAACCACTAACCTGACTGGTGATTACTTTTTTTTCTTGTGATAAAGCAATTCAGATAAAACACAGTGACTAACACAGTAGCGTGCAAAATATAGGGCAGTCTGAAGTGTGCAGAATTGGGTGGTGGAGATGGGAATCAGGAGTGTGACCTGAGAAAACAGCATGTGATTCTGTCCTGTACTCCATGCAACAACTATCTTTGGACTTTGCGACAACAGAGTTTCTTGTGCCCTGACCCCAGAAGGCTCAGCTGGGGGCTGTATTTGTTGCTGACAGGGATTTACTTTGGCAGTAGCCTACAGACTGTTTCTATCACTGTGAGTTGTATTTAGCATTGCCAATGCTACAGAGAAAACAAAAATCTGTTTCCTTCTTGGGTTTGCTTTGGATTTTTTGGCTCTGAAGTCTCTTTTCAAGGGGGTGCTGGACACTTACTCTTCATGCAATTCATATAGTCCTATATGTTAAAGGTTGCTAATGACCGTATCTTGGAAATTCTCATGGTTTCCTCTGTTCTCTGTATAACTAGTTGGCATTCTTGGTGAAGTCTTCTTGCTTCCTGGCATGTTACTGGCATGTTACTGTTTTAACTAATTCCCAGGTCATTTGTCTTTAGGTATAAAGACTTACTAGGTACTGGCAGTAATATTCCTGTTCTGTCTGTGAGTTTGAACTGGTGAGCAACGAATGGTTATGTTGCAATAAACACGAAATGAAATAACTTGTTCTTTTTTTCCAGATTGCTTAGAATGATACATTTGAACCACTATTTCAAACTACTTAATCAAAATGAGAACTGTGAGCCACAACTACAGTAATCAACATTCGGTTTACAGTCTCTTGTTATATTATTGCTTTGCGACTTCACTTCAAAGAAGTATTAGCAGTAGGAGCTGAGTAATAAGAGATGCCATTTTCTGAGCAGATCTATAGCAGCCTCAGACCAAGAATAATCAGAGATAATCGTGGTTCTACACAGTCTTTTACATCCTACACCTTGTATTTGCTGCCGGATCCTCTTCTGGGTACTTTTTTCCTAATGGATATATGAGTGTTATGTCAGAATAAGAAATGTGGGCTTCATTCTTACACTCCCATTCTCAAGTCAGTACTTTAAATTACATATGGTGCTTCTGGTGCTAGACTACATTGTAATACTAGAAGTGAAGTAAGTTGAAACTTGCTCTGCTGCAAGAATTTTTGTGCTCTTTACAGAGCCTATTCATGTAACAGTGTAAAATTAAAGTAGCTAAGCTGTGAGCATCCTTGTGTAACTGCATTTCCCACAAAATATCAAATGCCCGGCACCTCCACACGACCCATCACGCACTCGCACTTCTTAACTCCCCTACTTGAGTTTTATGTGGGTTGCTTCTTTGAGTGATGAATTTGCACCACCTGCGAGTTTCCTTTTTGGCAGATCTGTTCCAACTCTTTCTAGTCCCTTACTCCTACTTAGGCTGAGATAAACTTTACCTTATGGAACTGTCTCGAGAGGGAAGGTTGGAGGTCTTACAGTAGAAGCAACTGATTTAACAGGGTCCTGCAGTTTTTTGTCTTTCTATGTGTGTGAATGTAACTTTTATGTATGATGGCACAGTGAACAACTGTGCATACTATTTTTAAGGTGAAACCATGTTGAAATACCCTGCATGCTGTTCTCACATGGGGCTTTGAGTATTAGGATGGAGACAGTCTGGGAGCAAGTAAGTTATTGTGTGCATCTTTTCAGCAGAGTTCATTGGTAGTCACATGCTCTTCAGCATATAGTGGATTTTAATAGATTTTAATGAAGCTAGGAGATGACATTTTTTCTGATGTGAAACTATGGAAGGATGAAATTATCTGCTACATGTGGATTAGTTTCTAATTCCCCAGTGAATATCCCAGCGGATTCATACAGAAGCTCAACCCTGGAGAAACCCTTGTAGGATTCCCCAGCTAAGATTCCTGAAGAGGGAAATTAGTTGTGGCTGTGTTAGCTCTTTCTCCTCTCTTGGGTCAAATAGGAGGATTGAGAAGGACAATAGTAACCAATTCTTTTAACTAAAAGCATTTTCCACATGAGTTTGACCTCGTTGTCTGCGTTCTTGCACACAGTTGACCCAGAGGCCTAATGGCAGAGCTGCCAGGTAGTCGTGTTTGCTCCTGAGTAGGATTTGCTAGGTGTGGTGTGTGGGGCAAGGTTCCCCTGCCTCTTGCCAGCTCATGTTGGAAGCAGTTACCAGACAGAGAAGTGTACTGCAGAGTTGTTACCAGAGAGGTGTATAAAACTGCTTTGAAGGAGGTGTGGAGTATCCTTAGGGCTGACTTCTGTTGCTAGACAAGGGTTAACTTCTCACAAGGAAATCGCTAGATGATGAGGAGCTGTTGGTAGTCATCCTTGTGTCAAAAGTAGATCAAAGAAAAAGAGGCGCAGGAAGAGCTTTTTGTGCTTGGGTAGCCTCTGTGAGCAGAACAGCCCCTTGAGGGATCCTTGAAGCAATGCATATGCTTAGAGCATTCCTAAGGCTGCTGCGGGTAAAACAAGGATTGAAAGGAATATAAGTAACTTCAAAGATCAAGGGAGCTCAGGGACAGCTTGAAGTCACTTTTGTCCTCTCCACTTCAGCTATGCCGTGTAGAATTAAACATTTGAAAATCATTTTTACTAAATTGAATTCTACAGGATCAATTTCATATTCATTATAATAATTCAATCTTAACGTGGATCTGAAAATTATACTTCTTCACATTTTGCCAGCACACCGATTCCTCTTTTCTTGCAAAGTGGTGCATGATATAGAAGCTGAAGGGTAAAGCCACAGATCTCCTGCCATACAGCATGGAATACAGAGGTACCCTGAAGGTGGTAGTTGAACATACCAATAAAGGACAGCTGTACAGCAATTAGGTCTACGATTTCTCCTTAGCATAACTTCATTTGTAACTCTCTTGATGTTCAAAAAATTATCTTTTTGGCATCCTAACCTATAAATTTGTTGAAAGTTAGAGGTTCTGTCTCGCAGGAAATGGTGATTTTTGGAAGTCCTGCTTCATTCCTAATAATGATGCAGAGTCAGAATCATAACATTTTTCATAAACCGAATCGTTCCAAATCTATGCTTAGACTTAATCAAATTAGTCATCTAATATGGCAAAAAAATGTGTTTTGATAGCATTCAAATATTTTCATTCAACTAAATATTACACTGTTTGATTGCATTATGTTACAGACTTGAACTCAGAGCAGACTATTGAGTAAAGAAGAGATATTCCAATCTCAGGAAAACAAAATGCTGTAACAATTTCCATATGAATATTTGGAAGCTATTGGTATCTGCCATTATGTAATGTTACTGGAATTTTCATAAGAGAAGCATGCCATCAGAAAAGCGTTCATCAGTTTTTACAGTCATCAGTAGTGAGTGAAGATACTTGAAAGTGTTTTTTTGGGTATCATTCGCATTTTCTTTCTAACCCTCTCTGTTTCTATAGGCTTTATGTCTTCTTTCACCTTCCCTAGTGGTTAATTATGTCTCTCAGATCTATAACTGAATTCACACACACACATTTCCTTTTAAACTGAGGTTGAAAATCCCTATAATGAGTGTTGTTCCTGAAGAAACGCAACAATGAGATTTCTTCCCTTAAATTTATGCACAACAATTTTAAAGCACTATTCCCTTGTAAAACAATATGTTCCTCATGTATTCCTTTAGGTTCTTAGGAGCTGATTAAAAACATCTATTAGAGTTGGACATGTTCCTTTAACTTCATCCAGCTCAGAGTCATATATCTAGTTTAAGCTGGTCATTCAAGGTAAGCTCCCTTTGTGGTGAATGGAGACCAATTCACTGGTCTCCATTCTAAGCTGACTTGAAAGATTTGCATTTTTTTTTTCCCTGCAGATTGTAACCCCCTCTGGTTTTATCAATGCCAGTCTTTGTGTGGCCAGACTAAACGAGATTGGTGAAATGTTCCAAAACAAATAACTCCAAGGGAAGTTGTAGCCCATGAGTGGCAGCACACTGCTGGGAGTGGAAGATAGTGATAACCTCTGAAAATGACTTTTGCCTTTTAAGAAAATGCTGCGTGGCCCTACTTCTAGCTAGCTGCCTGAACCATCCCTGGAGTGCCCTTCCCTTGCCTTGCAGTACTGGGGGCAACCAAACAGCTAACCTAAAATGGATAGGGAGGAGAGGAAAAATCCTGCTCTTACAGTTTCTTGTACTGTCTAGCAAGGAATGAGAATGAAGATTCTTGAATTTGAGTCCTGCCACTGACAGCTGTTTAGTATACTGACAGAAAGATCTGGAGCTGAGGAACAAGATTAGTTGAACTGTTCTTCTGACAAGTGCAATTGCGGCTAATGTACAGAAACCAAAGGTTCTGTTCCTGTTTGAGTCTGATTAGAAATGCAGTAGCTCCATGTTCTCAGTTCTCATCCTCAGTCTCCCAGTTCTAAAAATATGAATCCCTAATCATCTCTCTTTTTCACGGATGTACACAGCATGGGAAGTGCATATAGCTGACTTACCCAACTGAAATGCCTCACCTTTCTGTTGTACCATACATGTGCTTCCTTGGGGAAACAGGCAAGGTCAGAGAGTGATGGCGTCTCATTCCACACTATCTCGCCATTGGAAGAGATGGAAAGATGAATTCAGCAAGGAGGTCTCATTGTGCTCTCTTGTAGCAAAATCGAGCAGTAACAACACAAAACTTCAGTGGTGACTACAGACATGTAGACTGTAGTGCCTCAAAGTGTCTAAAACTTCCATATCAGAATCTCACTTGCTCCACACTGCAAAGTAGACAACACTGCAAAGTAATTCAAGCCTTTCTTTCTCTGTGTATGTCTTTTCCTGGTTCTGATGTGGGCTGCTGTAAAAGCCAA
This sequence comes from Crypturellus tataupa, assembly GCA_034781795.1. NCBI lineage: Eukaryota > Metazoa > Chordata > Aves > Tinamiformes > Tinamidae > Crypturellus > Crypturellus tataupa. Next base: position 4,377,328 of record JAWLRI010000563.1, read on the forward strand.
AAAGCCCGCACATTCCTGTGGTATCAGATCAGGAGTAGCAACCCGAGGTGAATGTAGGTTATTTCTTAGCTAAGTTAAAGCTGTTTGATTATCCAGCAGAGCTCTGTTTGAAGTCACAAAGGGAAATGAGCTACCTGCAAGGATGCTCATCCTGATCAAAGTGTTTGACTGTAAAGGGTTTCCTGCCAACCAAGTGATAGGCTATATTGGCTCTTGGAGATGAGTAGGGAATTGCAAACCTGACCTGAACAATCAATGTCTTTTCCTCCTCATTTGAGAGCATGTTAACAGGGTTGTTTAGCATTCAGGTTCATTCTACTTTGGAAAGAATAAGGCTGAAGTAAATGAGCATTCACAAAAATAATATAGAAGGTTGAGCAAAGCATGAAACTCATTTAGAACAGAGTTGCTTAAGACTTGCTGTCTGAGAACAAGCCCAGAGTGCAAGCAGATAAAATTTCTCTGAGTTCACTGACTGATCCTGAATTAATTGTCAAAGCTGAGAAACTTTGGGATATGCATTTGGAGTCATGAATCTCACTGCAAGTACCTCTCCATATTTTTATGAATTTAGGACCCATGGCAAAATTACTGAAAGCAAATAAATAAACTAGATAAAAGCTGTTAATGACTGTGTGACAAAATGCAAGTGAAAAGGAACAATGCTTTACAGCTGAGTAAAGATTTTTACTTAAAATACAATTATTTTGGCTAAAAATGCCGCTTTGGATAATCATTTAAAATATCTTACTGAATTTACTAGAAGTCTTTTCATTTGATTTCTCCATTTTCAGAGTGAATGTTACATACTTGCCATGGGAAAATTTTACTTAAATGTTTTTATGGCCTTCAGCTTCAAAGCAGCCCCCACTGCTTTGGGGTCTGCTTTTTATGGTAGAAAAATGAAAAAACATTTTAAGGTTTGAGAAGGGAGTAATATGCTTCAATTAAACAAGTTCAATTTCCCTCAATTCCCCTCCTGCCTATTTTGGCCTATTTTTTGGCCCAAAGTATTCAGATGCGTCCATTTTTCCAAGAAGATCCATATTTCATGTAATTAAACACACCTTACATGTCTTTTAATTTATTTAAGATTTTTTTTCCATTAATGTGCATGGAGGAGTAAGGGAAGAGGAGGTAGCATATTTAGAGTTTAGGATTTGGAATTCTGCTTTCTCCAACACACAGCAAAAGTACCCTTTTTCACATACTATTGCCCCAGGTATGATTGACTTTCAAATGCAAAACTTAAGTGAATTAAATTCTATCAAAGTATAAAGTGATTGCCAGTGAAACTCTTGTTTCTCAAGAAAAAACATCTGTACATATGGACAACACTTGTACCATCCAAGTGAGCAGTCAGTATTTGTATACAGCTAACAGAAGCAGAAAGGTGTTTTCCCTGCCAGCAATCCCTGCAGCTTTAAGAAGGAAGAGAAGGGAAGGAGGAGAAATAACAAAGCAGAATGGAGTTCTCCTGTAGGAGGTATCCCAAAGTCCTTGAAAAGCCTTTGGTCACTTGTGTAGCATATAAATGCTTCTTGGCAGCCTTAGTGGAGGTGAGACAGTATAAAACCTAGCCCTTATTATCTATGAGTAATAAGCAGCTAGTTATAAAAATAGATGTATGAGTAATGAGCAGCTGGACTATAAAAAGAGAAATATTTCTAAGTTAATGTGATGGTATGTGCATGCACGAGTATGTGCATGTATATGCTACACAATTTGTAGATTAGGAGTTCTCAGTAGATGGCATAATTTTGAATTTCAAGAAGAGTTTTTGGCATGCTATTTCTCAACTGTAATTAAAATAGTCATTCAGATCTATTTCAGTAGATGAACGTGTACACTGAAAACTGAATAAGAAATCATAATTAGCAAGATGCTACTCCAGGATGATATGCCAAGTAAGGGAAGAGATGGAGGACCCAAGAAATCCATATTGGATCTTATCTAAGTGAATTTTGAAAGAAATATTAAGATGGCACAGGCAAAATATTTTCTGATCGAGATCTATCTCATAACCGTGGCACAATGGCAGCAACCTGAAATGTGCTGTATTTTTTGCCTAACTTAGAAGCTTTTTTTTTCTTTAAGTGCAGCTTAGTAGTTCTATTAGAAACAACAATTTTGAGTTTTAGAAGGATGAGCACACACCCTACAGAGCGTTGAAGAGGCTGGACAATATGATTCAGGAAACATCATCATTCAGGGGAGGAATTGGCTATTGAGTGCCTGAATAGAGAAGGAGAGGAAATGAGAGACAAAGCAACATTGAATGTAACCAGGGGCAGCCAGGAAGCGGGCCTACTGTGAGCAGCAGGGAACCAGGACTCCAGGAATTTGGTACAGCTGTAAATGTCAGGTCATTCTGTATGTCATGGAGACTGCAGATGATCTTTGACAACCCAAGTGGGTATTAGGACAGTGCCTTGTTGTGAAAAGCTCTTCAGCCTGGTCCACCTACTGCCCGGGAAGAGAGATTCTGGTGCAGCGATAGAATAGGTTTCTGAAGTAAATCATCACACAGCTATGTGTGGATGAAGTGCTCACTAGCATATTCTGTGTTAGGGTAGAAGAAAAAGTTAAGAGATTTTTCGAGGAAGTCTTCAATCTGACTGACATACTGGAGGTGCCTACATGAAAACATCTTTGGAACAGTTAAATGCATGACAGTGTCTGAATGGAAAACATCATATTGCATATTAAGCTACTGCATTAGGCCTGTTCAGAGCAGATAAATTAGAACCAAGCTAAAAACTAAACTCAGAGATAAAACCAGCTGTTACCAAGTAGAAGCAATTGTAGTATAAATGAACTTTTGTTTCATTGATTGTGAGATGTATGTGGAAGTAGGTAGAAAGCCACAAAGCCATACCTGAAAGAGGTGATTATGCTGATGTATATATATTTATATATATATAAAGAACAGTTCTGAAAGAAGGGTAGTTCTAAAAAGTGAGAAATATTTTTGGCAAGTGGGAAAAATCAAAGGAAGTTGTCTGCAGTAAATGAAGTTAGAAACTAGAAAGTGTGGCAATAGAGAAAGCAAAAGAGAATAGGAAGAAACCTGTGAGCAGCAGAGTTAGAAAGTCCAAGGAAGTTTTTCAAGTGCATTAGTATTGGATACATTTTAGCCATGATATTAATCTGTGAAAATGTATGTGGTAGGATCCTCAATAATAGATCCAAAAAGGAGAAGCATTCAACAGCATTTTTCTTGTAAGTAAAAAACAAACAAACAAAAATGTTTACTGTCATATCATGATGCTGCAGTTGTTTCCATAACAACACAAAGATGTTGTGAAAAAGCAGTTATAAAGATGCCCAGTTTGAAAATCATCTGGTCAAGACAGCTTATATTCAAGAGATTTGAGAAAAAATAAGGAGCTTTAAAAGACATGAATGTTAAATTTTCCTATAAGTGTGGGGATACCAAAGAAGTTCTGGAAAACTAGAAGTAGTTTAATGTTGCATTAGTATTTAAAAACAGTAAATGGAATACTCTGAATGACTGTGCTTAATTGCCTATCCTGACATAGCCTTTACTTAAATTGAATAGGCTTGGGTAATGAGTGCTGCCCTTTTGTAAGTCAGAAAAAATATAGCAAAATACTTGATATGGCATCAAGGAACTAGAAAAAGGAGCATAACCGTGTGTCAGTCAGCAGGGCTTATTTGAAAATAGTTCTTATTGCAGTATAATTTTTAAAATGAGTTTACAAATTTGGAAAAAGTCATGGTATGGATGTAGGTCATTTAGATTTCAGGCGTATACTTAAACTGGTAAAACACAGTGCATAAACTGGGCTGAAACAAATCAATATGTCACATCTAGGTTTAAAATAAAAGTACAAATAAGAATTGTTGTTGATTGATTCTGCTTGTGAGTTCCTGCAAGGGTCAGTTCTGAGCTATGTACTACTTAACAGTTTTAGCAGTGAGTCAGAGGACAACATAAAAATTTTACTGATGATTTGCCAATAACTTAAAGACTGGGAAGGGAAAATAAAGTCCAACTCACTGATACAGAAAAATTATGTATCTCAAGTGGAAAGAATGGACAGTGTAGATATAGAGGGTGGGGTATCTGTTCTGAAAGGACGTATTTCAAGGAAACACTTGATGTCATTGTGGATGATCAGCTAAAAGGAGTTATTTTGGCAAAATGATGTGTTTGTAGTGCAGCTAAGCAGGTTGCTCTGAAGAAGGCAAGCATGACCATTTTACATGACAAGACATTAACCTGCTCTTATGTCTGCCTTTCAGCAAGAATCCTCGAAACTGGAGAGCGCTTAAAGAAGATCCTGAAGTGTATTACTTTATATAGTAAGCTTTGCCAAAATTGCATTTTGTCATTTTCCTTCCTTTTTTGATCATTACCTGCTAAGTATTTGTAGAAAATACAAAAAGAGCGACAAAATAAACCAAGGACACAAGGACCAAAAAATGAGCAAAGAATAAAGAGTTTAAGAGCAAGCAGAAGTTGACATTTTTAGTGACAGTGCCATTAGCAGGGTGAAAGGTTAACAGTGTAGATCTGTAAAGGAACTCATGAGAGAGAGAAATTATTTATTGACCTGAAAGTGATAGGCTCTGGAGTAGCTGAAAAATACTAAAATAGGTAGTAGACAAAGACTCTTCTCTGTATTCTGACTTTCTGACAGTCAGATCTATTAGTCTATGTGTTATCTTCCAAGCGAAGCAGTGTAAAATATTGAATTACTATTTTGATATTAATTGAGACAAAACATTAGAAAATACTCTGAAAGAAATTCCTGCTTTGGCAGGAAGATGGCTCAGCTGATCCAGAATTGATTTTCCATCATGAGTTCTATAAGGATTTTCTTTTCATCTCCAAAGTAACATCAAGATTCAAGAAAAATTTCAGCCCTGCAGGTGTTTGATTTTTTTTTTCTGTAAGATAGTGAAATAAATGGAATTACCCTCTGAATACTTGTGGCTTCTGGGTTTATTGTGTGTTTTTTACAAAGAAAGCAATTGATTTGTGCTGCAACTATGACAGCTGGATATTGACTATCTTTCTTCCTGATTCTTTTATGTTTCTTAATGGCTGGCTTAACTTGTCACAATTTCTTCTCTTTCCATGTTACATTTCATTTCACCTAAATTGTTGCATTTTACTGATTAAGACAGAGAAAGTGGGCAGTGAATATGAGATGGTGCTTATTATTAATTTAAGGCTGATATTCATATCATGTAAGACTTACATTAAGGGAGGATGAAAACATATGATCTGGAGTTATTAGAAACATTTCTGGAATACCTGAGTTTTAGGGGAAGTAAGGTACATAATCTGTTTGTGACTTTACACAGTAGCTTTTCAGTTCAATCAGAGAGGTTGAATGGATGAGAGAAGATAAATTTAAGAGTTCAGGCTGAATGTGTCAAAATCTTCTATACACATTTCTTGCATATGGAATCATCATGCTGTAAGTCATCTTCTGCTCAGTAGTAAGTGTCTTTGCTATCAGAAAATCTATAAATGAGCAAGTAATTCCATAGGAACTTATAAAAGAATTTCTTGCCTATCACTGCCCTCTTCTATGCAGGCATGTTTCGGCTCTTGGTTACTTCAGCTACAGTGACTGTCTTCTCTTCCTCTCATAAGCTCAGTAAGAGGTACCTTCCCGGAGCTGGCCAACAGAGCCCTTTTGAACGTTGTCAGCATCAGATAGGATGTTGCTGAGAGTCTGTCTAGTGGATAATGAAATTAGCAGACCAGATTTCATGCAGAGCTCTTCATTTCAAAGCAGTACCTGTGTTTTAATGTATCTTAATACTAGACCTGAAGACTTTATAGTGACTGACTTTAACTGAACTTTGAACTTTGTTTATCACAGCTGTCTCTAAGATTGATTGGATTTCTGTCATGCTAAAGCAATAAATTTGTATCTCAATTACTGTTAGCTTCTGCTGCTGGTGGTCTGCCACTGGAATTTGTGTTTGCTAACAAGAAAGAGGAAGACCTTTGGGTTCCAAGGTGTATGTGTAAGGGAGAGTGGAGTTCAGGTAAATAAAATTTTATTAAAAGGAATGTCTCTAGCAGAGCTTCTGCTGTGACCGTACTATGTATTCAAGCTTATTCAAGCTTGAATATTCAAGCTTATTTCAAAATATACAAGCAGCTTGGAAAGCCCTGAGGGAAGTAAATCCTGAAGCTGCCGTATGGCTCACCAAAGCTTGGGAGATGCAGAAGTGAGCAATGCCTCAAAGGAAGCAGAACATAAGCTAGGAGGAGCAGGCACAAGTTGCCAAGAGGTTGTGTTCTCTTTGTACAGAAAGTTTTTAATTTGACAAAATAGATTTAGTTGCAATGTGCAATAGATTGCTTGTTTTCTGATAGTTCTGTGAAGTGGTTCCTCCATTACCTTTTTGTACAGCAAGCCTTGACAAGTTTGAGCATCTAAGCATCAGACGAGAATTCACGTTCTTTTTGAGAATTTCTTCCATTTACTTAACATAGCTTTGTTCATAGAGCAGTCTCAGTGTAACTCCCTTACATACAGTGCAGCATTAGTTTTTCAGTCTTTGCATATCTTAAACATAGACACTTCTCCCATAGACATTCCAGGTGTAGCATCAGTACAGTGTGTATCTGCTGCAAGGTGATAGCTGTTTTGGTCTAAAGTTACCCTTTCCTTGATATCTCAGGAAAACTGAAGTACTATGGATATATGGATATATGTATATACGGCTGTATAGTACTACTTCATGATTTTTCACAGCATGAAACATTTCATAGTATTTTGTTCACCATGTGATGCACGTTTTCATAAACATTAAAATGCAAATGGTTGTAGTAGTCTGCAAGTGTAGTCATAAATTTGAGAAAGCTGAACATATGTTTGAAAGTTTTAGTTTTGTCTGTTTCCAAACCTTCTGTGTGTTTTCATAATACCACTTCAAATTAGTTCTGTTGAGAATATCTTATCTCTGATCAATGACATGTACATACATTCCCTGTGTCAACCACAATAGAACCACAAATCCTGTGGTTCAATCTCCTCTGATATGTCATGTTTTCATGAGGCTGTGTAATCCACACCACGGAGATTTGAAAGCATCTCATTTTGAATGTCTTTTTGAACACCTTCTGAAAATAAGTAAGATTTTTTTTCTAGTCAACAGAATCTGCTTATGATTCTAGAAGACAAAAGACTGAGGAAGGATCTTGAGTAATGATTACTGCATGCCTATTTGGGGCTTTACATATTTTCATATGCACAAAGTAAAATAAAAAATGCTATTGTTGGTATGAAGTGTTCCAAAGACAAATCAGGAAGTATTGAATATTACTTGTCAGAAATAGCACAATGAATAATTTTTTTTGTAAATTTGCTTTGGTTTGAATAACAAGAAAATCCATGTCCTGTATTCTACAGATAACATGCATTTTACAGTTGAACTCTTCTTGTAGTGCTTTAAAGCAGTAAATCTTAGGATGTAAGCCATAAAAAAGAACATTTGTGACTCCAGAAATATAGTGAGTTAGACAATCCCTTCTTTTTGCATGCATCAAGATCCAAAGTTGCGTGTCTCCTATATATACACATATTTCTAGAATAAAAGGTGTGATATATTTCTAGAATAAAAGGTGTGGTGTTGACAGGCAGTTATGTGCATACGGTTTAGGTGAACCATTGCTCCATCATACAGCTGTAATATACAGCATCTCTTTATGGGTTATGTGGTGATAAAAAAAAATGGGAGTGAAAAATGCATGGTGAATTTGATATTAGTAAGTAAAATATTGTATTCACTAGTTTCTGGTAGGTCTATTTTGAAGCATGCTGTAATGAGGCAGGTTTAATATAACATGGGCTTTGCTGAAAACATGTTCATGTTCAACAATATATGAGCAGGGTTTTCTACAGAAACATTAAAATTCCCCTATTCTTTTTTTTTGCTGTTGTTATAGTTGTTGTCTCCTGCTCTGCATCACATGAAGAAAACTCTTCTGCACCAGATACACCTCATGAACTCTCTCAGATAAGAAACGGGATGGTATCATCAGATCAACCTTCTAGATCAGGTATCACAAATACTCTTCCTACTACTCCTAATATCAGCACAGTGAAAAGAAAACAGATTTGGATATGGAGAGTTCTTGAAGCAAAGTCTAACATTGCTTTCCAGTAATATAAAATAAGCTACTGAAGTTTTTTTCAAATAAAATTTTCTCTCTCTAGGCATTGTAAAAGCCCAATGAACTGGGCCAAATCCTTGCCAGATAAGAAGGATTTTACTGCGGTTCTAGAATATTATTGAAAAAAACACCAAGCTTTATAAAGGCCTAAGATAAATGAGTCAGTTGTCATTCATCATTTTTGTGCAGAAATGCAGGGCATGAAGCAGCCTCTGACACTTAGTGGACGACGGGGCTGTGCATGCCAGAAAGGGCAGAGCGTTTTAGCACAAGAGGTGGCAAGCTGACCAAGCCTTGCCCAGCAGAAATTCTTCACAGTAACATCATGCAGATGGCATCCAGTTCTTTAAAATGTGAACCTCCTTTCTGACATATCCTGCAAGTGTTGCTTGGATTTCTTCCATCTTCTTTAGAGCATTTTTGTAACATCTGAAGGTGTCTCCTTTGTTGACTGGAGCATATTTTAACTTCCAGGGACTTACCACTGAAGTTCCTCAGGTTCATTTGTGCTAAGCAAAGCTGGATACGAAGCATGCGTTAGCTAGGTGTGCACAGTGGTATTAGAACTTGCAGCTTTCAATATTCTCTTATATTATGACCACATGAGCATACTCTGTTCTTTTTGTTGATTTGCACTAAAAAACGACTTCTTGTTGATAGATCTTTTCTTCGCAATGTAATGCACACCCTTGCAAGAAAGCTCAGAGGCTTTTCTTTTTCGCAGCAGAAGTAAACAGCTTCCCTGGTGTATTTTAGACTCTTCTTCGGGCCATTCAGATCCTCTCTGGCCCTGGGCTGCAGCAGCCTGGAGAGCATAGGAGTTAGGTGCTTTTGAAGGAGAACAGTGTGTACACTTATCTGGGCTGGGTAACAAAGCAGCACAGCATATCCTGCTTTGTGCTGCAAGGCACATTCCAAGAATTAAGTCTGCATTGCTACATTTTTTTCTATTGCAAGTGGAGATGTTAGTAAGACTTAGGTAATAACTTTGACATAAATATCAGCTTCAGGTAAACCTCTATTTAAAAAGGAGAGGATTTTTCTTTCTCAAGCTCTCACTTTGCTTATAATGTCATACTGTCACGAGAATAATTCCTTTCTGGGTTCTGTGACCTACTAAATTTTACTTGATATAAATATTATTACTATTGATAGTAAGTCTATGGGTTCTGAGTTAATCTATCAAACTTCAAAGAATTTAAAGCAGCACAACAGGTCTATTTTAATTCTCTGCTTTTTTGCTCTGTCTAATATCGTCATGGAGCTTTTGATCTACTGTTGAGAACTCCAGAGCTGTTTTACTGCAAAATGAAACCATAGCCTGAAGCTGCACACGGGCGTCTTTCACCTGACCCCACTGAGCGGGGAGGATCGCTCGTGTCCTCCTGTCGAGGGCCTGCTGGACCTTGACATTACCCCAGCCCGGATTTGTCAGCGCAGCTGCTTGTGGTGTCTGTTTGGGAATGGAGGGCTGAATCGTGCAGGAGACTTCGCTTGCCTTTATCAGTTTGAAGAGGTGGTCTCGGCAGAAAAACAATTAACTTCAAAAAATGAGGGCAACTTATCTATAACACTGGAAAGGCATGTTTTTTCCCCCTTGACTGAAAGGGAACTTCCATTACAGTTTTCAGTGAAAGTTTAGCTGAAGTATGGCAAATCTGCTGGAGGTTTTTATGCTTTAAATTTTACCCTACCTCTGGTGCCTGTGCAGCCACCTGCCCTTGCTATATATCACTAATCTTAATTCTGTTCCTTAGACCTGGTCCCTACCAAAGGGAAACACTCTGCCATTCAAGTTAGCAAAGTCTGAATATCCTCTGAATGTTAGGATCACAAATACAAATGTTGAGTCTCTTACTATTCCTGCCTATGGCCTGGGGGTCCTCCAGTTATTGCAGTGATATTATTATTACTGCTGAAAATAAATATCACACAAGTTAATATCAGTCTACCATACGTCTTCAGCCCTATTCTATGTGGGAGAGCTTTGTGAAGCTAATATCCCTTCAGGGAACTTATATTAGATTGATGAGAGAACAGTGAATTACTTTTTGTCTGGTTCATAATATGCTGATTATAAAAAAAAATCTGGCCAGGATGATCTATTGTCCTCTGTGCTGTGAATGGACTCTGGAGTTTGTTAGCAGGTCATGCTTGTCCATTCTAAAACCAAAAAAAAAAAAAAAAAAAAAGCTTGCTTGGCTCAGTTGTTCTGCTTGAGACCCTTTTGTGCTCTTCTTATTGCTGAGAGAGGGTTAACCTCAGACTTCACCTTCTTCCTCTCTGCTAAAATGCTAAATTCATACAGTTTCAGTACCATTGTTGCGGCACTGGGAATAATTCAGGATTTTATGTACACGTGGGCCAGATCTTCTACTGATGTAAATTCATGTAGCACTGGTGGGAGGATGTTGATTTGCATCTGCTAAGATTTTACAGGGTTATTTTTCCTTCTAAACATTTCTTCAATAGCCTAAATGAGACTGCTATTGTACAAGACAGTTTTTCTTTCAATTCTTCTATTTTTTGAAAAATTGACCCTATACACTGCAAATCTGATCATTTATGTCCCAATCTGACCCTCATCTTTGGGTAATGTAGCACCCAATGAAACATTTGGTTTCTCATAACAGAAACCTCATGCATCCTCGGCTCGAGCTGCTCCTGGGTGGTGTCTACAGATGATTTTGGAAAACCGGACTGGGTATTATCTTCAACTGGTGTCCTGCTGTCTCAGGAGGGACAGCAGCTGCTTCTGGAGAACAGCTCCTCTAGTGGAGACGTCAAAGGTAGGCAGAGTTACAGTTCCCTCCCTGGAAAGGACATCTGCTTTCTCCTAGTCCCTGTAATAATAGCCCATTGGGGAAGAGGGTGGTAACAGGACTCTGTTATGTATCAGTGACAACACTAACATAGGCTGGTTCTGATACAGGACCTGTCCATGCAGTGTCTGTGCCCAGAAGAATCAGTCCCTAAGAACCTGGGTTGGGCATGTTACGTATTACAGAGCCAGCCAGACCCTTCTACTTCTGTATCTACTTTAGCATAAGTCTGCAGAGACTGGATATTTTGGGGGAAACTCAGTCCATTACAAGAGAGGGCTGGACGCTCATGTTTGCCATCTGATTTGCAGTCTTTGGCTTTTGTTTTACTGGATGTGCCTTCACTTTTTTCTCCTCCTCATTCATTCCATCATTCAACACTTACCACTTCCTATTTCCTTCAGTTTTATTTTATTCTTTTTTTTCTTTCTGATGTTTTTATTTTTTGTTCTCTTCCTCTCTTTTCTTCTCATAATTTCTTTCTTCAACCCAATCCTAACCATTTTCCTATTTTCCTTTTACAATCTTTCTTCCATCCACGCTGTCTGTTTGTCTGTCTGTCTGTTTGTTTATTTATTTATTTTCTCTTTCTCTCACAGGAGATATTTTCCTTCTGAACACCAGTAGGCTCCCAGACAGGTGTGAGGTCAGCCTGCATAGCCCTGTCCTGTCTGGGAGCCTGGACTCTTGCTTGCTGGAACTGGCCATATATTCACAGGATACTGTTCCTCTCCTCCAGAGGTTCACAGTTGAAATCAAACATGTGGAAACAAGCAGAAAAACAATAATTCCTGTAAGAGTTGGCCATGAGAAGGATGCGGGGTAAGACAGTCAATTTGCATTTGTTTAGTTTAAACTGCAGGAGAGGGTGGAATCCCTTCAGGCCACCATTCATCCATGTCTTCTTGCTTCTTGAGACCATTGCTTCTGTTACACAGCAAAAAAAAAGAAGGTAGGACTATCAGAACTAAAATGTGCATCTCTCTAACATGAGGTCTGTAACAGAGTTGGATTTTGTATGCCCCCTTCACAAAGCACGCACTTGATGAGGAGACATTCTTCATCATTCAGACTGGACGAGGTCAGAAGTGACTGATGCTCTCACTGATGCTGGGATTACAGGTCCGTAATGCACTGAGCCCAAATGAGCCTTGGCAAATGACTGATTGCTCTAAGAATTTAGTGGGTAATGTCAGAGATACAAGGGTCCCATTTCTCATTTTGAGGTAGGATTAATTTTACCTCTGGTGAATTTCTTCCTCCTAATGTCTTCAAAGTTCAGGAACATTCTCTTGCACAGCTCAAGGAGTGGATGAACAGAGGCCAGAAGCAGAAGCAAAAATAAATGCAGCAACACTAGATCTGTCCTGCATTTTTTTTCGCTTTGAGTACTCCCATGTTTCACTTTCTGATTCCTGCATGTAGCAGAAGGCAGTGAGGAGGGAAATGGGCAAAGGAAATGACTTACAAATGAAAAAAAAAATCCACATGGCACCTTCTTTTCTTTTGCCATTTTCTTTGTGCTTGTTTTTCCTTTGCAGCAATCTGCCTTGCAAGAACCTGCGTTAGGCACGCAATAAGGCTTTTTGTTTGCATCACCTGACTGACTCCCATGGTGAATTTAAGCAACAGATCCCAGTTCTTTGAATTCCTTGGCACCCTCCAGGCTGCCATGGCGATGCATAGCCAAAACTCCTGGTCAGCCAAAGACAGCAGAATTTGACTACAGCAACTTACTTAGTTCCTTTTAGATGCCCTTCTCTCCTGCTTTTAGCTGTTGCTCACTTCCTTCCTGGCTGCTCTTTCTCTCTTTCGACCAATTTCATAAGTAATCTTCAGCCCTTTCCTGGGGTCGGTTTCTAATATCCTTTTCATACGTGTAACTTTGGTGCTTTTAGGTTTTGACCAGCTTCTGCTGGCCTAAGCAGCTAAAGTCACAGCTCCACTTCCATGTATAATACCCATGGGATATACCTACCTGCCCATAACAGGTACCATCACTATCACTGGAGTGTCTCTAGAAGGAGTCGTAGATGTTGCTTAGCAGCTTATTTGAGCACTTTAAACACTTCTACATGAAAATTAGATCATCTGTCTTTAAACATGGTGGCATTTAGATTCATTAAAATGAATTTAGCTCTACTGGAAGTAGGCACAGACATTGTTACCTTTTCTTAGTGAGCCAAATGAAGCACTGATAAGCCCAGAACCCACACAGTTTCTAGGAGTTTAGGTATGTGGCATGAGAGAAAGTTACCCTCCCGCCCACAAGCGGACAGCTAGGATTGATTATCGAATCTGTAATATTGAAGCTGCCACTCATTTTCTCGTGCATACATTTTAGACATGCCCCAAGGCAGAAGCAACTGATCCTTCAGGCACTGAGACCTCTGCACAAGTAGGACAAATATGTACTATTTTATTGTTACTACTTAACTCCCAGTGTGAGTATTTTGAATTACTTCCATTAAAGAGAAAACTGCTGAGGCAGTGAGATTTTCAGAATTCTGTATATTTACAAAAATATGTATAAAATTGTTTCCCATGATCTCAGAGGGATCAAACATCAGCAGCCTGTAGCTTTGCTTAACAGTCCAATGTCTTTTCATGTGGTGCTTGGCTCAGAAAGCTATCTTAACTTTTTCAGGATTACAGTTATGATGCTTGCTCAGGCCATGGTAGTTGTCTTTTTAACTGTTTGCTTATCCCGCCTTTCCCCCTCTACTGCACAGAACCAAAAGCAGTCACAGATGAACATTATTCCAGGTCCTGTGTGCTTTGGTTCTGGATAGTTTCATATCCTCGTGTCTGTTGTTGGCCACAGTTATTTCAAGAAGAAGTTTGTTTCTTATGACTGTAAATGCATATACTCTAGTGAAAATTAAATAGCATCATTTGGGGCAGGGATAGTCTTTGCCAGAGGGATAATGGGAGAGGTGTATTCAATAAGCCAGGTTTATTTTGTTCAGTTTTCCTTCTGAAGTATAAGACATTGGTCATGGTGGTCTCATCCAAAAAGCAACAGGTTCAAGGCTAAGTTCATGGATGGGTGATCAGTTAGCCAACTGTAAGGATGCAGGTGCATTAAAATGCCCCACCAGCTTCTGAGAGACTTGTAGTAACTTATTGTCTTTGAGACTTCCTGTCTGCTTTCCAATCTGGTTGTTACTGTCCACATGAGTTATTTAATTTCTGCTGTGGATAACACATGGAAACGTTACTATATAGCTGATCTGAACATCTAGAAAGACCTTAAGTGGTTTGGGATTAATAAATCAGGTGTCCTAGTACATATGCCTTTGAAAAAGAGTGTTCTGGCAAGCATCCTCAGAAAATACCTAATATGTAGTGACACCAGTGAGCACAGCTACTTTAATTAAACAGCGTAGCTAGAAAAGGAGAAGATACGTAGCTGGTATATAAGTCTAGCATTTTGAATCTGGGAGTATGAGTTATTTATTGCCTTTCATTGCTTCTGTCGAAAGTGCACCCAAAATGTACTGCACATAGGAGGAAAGAGCCTGATCCTTAACTGGTTGGTAAAGTGGGGGAGGCCCATGCTCTTCTCCCTGATCTATTTGGTTTTATGTCCGGAGGCCAGAACTGCATGCTTGTGAAGACTTGGTGCAAACAACTGTTTATATGTATAAAAAGTAATCTCTTCAAATTTGTATTTCAATAACTGAGCCTACAATCATTTAATACCTTCTTGCAATAACCTGTGCAGCAAGTACCCCTAACTCAAAAAAATTTCAACTTTCCTGCTCTGGCTTATTGAACTTGTCACTTTTAAAGAAGAAACTGTTTATATTAAAATAGCCTTTTGTGAAATTCATAATCACTTCCCTTTGTTTGAGATGGAAAGGCATTGTATGGGAAAGATTGGTAAGGAGGAAAGAGGACTTTTATTTAACAGAGGAAATTGAGAGGCTAATGTTGAAAATAAAAATCAGAAGTTAAAACCACAAGTTTGCACAATGAATCTTGAATTCTTTTGCAGTAGGCATCATGTTGCTTGCAACTCATTTCTGTCCTTATGAAATTCTCATAATGGTGTCAGACCCTGGCAGCCTCATACATCCAGAGCAGTTTTAACATCTGAATTTAGAAGAGTGATATTACCTCATTAATTGAGCTCTGACTTGACATAAAATCAATATTAAAGGTATTGCCAAGCCATGCTTATCTGAAAGCCTGCTACAATGATCCATCTTCTGCTAGATCGACAATGGGCTTTGTTCCTGATTCCATTAAGAAAATTAAATTGGCTGTGTTCAGTCGCTGTTTGGATACTGGGAATAAGCAAAGAGGGTGCATTATTTACCTCATTAGAAAACTTGCTGCAGTTGGATCGTAGTTTGGCGGGTGTCTGAGAGGAAATACCTGACTGGTTGTGAGAATCTGTACACCAAAATATTGTACATCATGCAAAGCTACTTGTCATTTTTGTGGGCTCCAGATGCCTGCCAGACATTCTTTTGGTGGGATGAACGGAGTTAAATTTTGGTATTAGAGCTCCTTCAGCTCTGCAATGTTTCATGGGACCTAAGGGCTCAGACTTCAAAGAGCTAAAGAGCTGCCAGTTTGCATATATGGTAGTTTAAGATGCTGGCTACTGTCTTCGACCAGGACCTAAGTTCTCCCAGAAGAGGTAGCATCATGGACAATGTGTCACTTTCTCAGCTCTGAAATTTCAGAGGCTAGTATATGGAGGTAAACTGCCAGTGGTTTTCATTTATTTTGATATACTGGTCGGAAACAACCGAAATAAGTGGCTCATAAACTGTGTAGGAGTAATATGAAGCAGCTAAGCAGGTCACTGTTTGCAGCCGTGGGGCAGTAATCACTTTGGCCCTTACCATAAAATCCAGCAGAGGCCGTGAATCGGAGACTGAGCGCTAGCGGTTCTGGCCTCAGGGGTGCGGTAACGTTGGCGATGCAGCGAGGCCTCAGCTGGAGCTTAGACTGTAGCCTGATGAAGGTCAAACAGCTGTGTCTCAGTACTTGCAAGGTGTAGTATGCTTAATAGGTAAATTCCAAAGTTAAAGGCTGTCCATCACTCAGTGGTTCGTTGAACCAGCTTGATTAAGGCATGTTGATCTCTGTGGCCAGCAGGATGCAAGGCTGAGTAATGTTGCAGATGTGTAGGGGCGGGGGGCCGGGGCTGACCGCTTTTTGATGCATTGCTACAGCAAGGCAGAGTGAGCTTGTGAGAGCTGCAGTGCTGGAAATCCCTGAAGCTGCACTGACATATGAAATGGAAGTAAAGCAGTCCTCCTGCTTTGCTGGATAGTAAAACTAATGCAGTTGTGTCTTAGACCTAAAGATTTCTGAAGCTGAATTAAATTATACAGAAATACTGAATATGTTATAATGGGGCAGAAAGCATGAGAAATAGTGTCATCTTGATAAGAGATGGATCAACTTCAGTTGAATCTATGGGGTGTGTGGGGGACGAGGGTTGTATGTAAGACTGAGGGTGTAAGATGTGGGGAGGGCATGGGAACGGATAGAAACAAACTTACCAGAGAAGGGAAAGTGGTTGGTTTGTAGCAGGAAGAAGGAATTAGGTGGATAAACAATGGCAAGCAAAAGTGGAAAGGGTGATGAATGATGCAAATCATCTTTGTTTTCTTGGCAGGTGGCAGATAAGGTAGTCTGTGATTTTTCGCATCATGTCCAGGAGTCATCTATTCATGCTCCAGGAATTGCCTTCTCATCTCTTTGTGGTGCTGGAGAAGAAAATATGGTCACTGAATTATAGAATCACAGAATTCTTCAGGTTGGAAGGGACCTCTAGAGGTTATCTAGTCCACCCCCACTGCACACGCAGGACCACCTAGAGCACGTGTCATAGGACCACATCCAAGCAGGTCTTGAAGATCTCCAGGGAAGGAGAAGGAGCCTCTCTGGGCAGCCTGTTCCAGTGCTCTGTCACCCTCTCTGTCAGGAAATTTTTCCTTAAGTTCCTGTGGAACTTTTGATGCTTAAGTTTGTGGCCATTTCCTCTGGTTCTGTCAGTGGCCACCACTGAAAAGAGGGCAGCCCCATCCTCCTCACTCCCTCCCTTGAGGTACTTACAGACACTGATCAGGTCCCCTCTCAGCCTTCTCTTCTCCAG
>JAWLRI010000563.1:4394540-4423045 GCA_034781795.1 Crypturellus tataupa
CCCATGCTTCGCGCATTGGTGTACAGGCATTTCAGGGAAGTAACCGAGCCTACAGGTTCCCCAGGAAGGGTGAAAGAGGGCCCTCTATAATCATTTCCTATCCTCACTTCCCCACTACCATAGTCCCGCTGGACACCATCTGACCTTGGCTGTGTGGTACTATTTGCCGTGTCTATGTGACACTCCCCTTCCCCTTTCTCGTCTAGTTTAAAGCCCTCCTAACCAGGTTGGCCACCCTTTCGGCAAAGAGACGTGTGCCCCTCTTGCTGAGATGGTTCCCATCAGTTCCCGGTAGCTGGTGGTCATAAAACAGTCCCATGTTCATCGAAACCAAAACCCTGTTGCCAAGCCCAGCGGTGCAGCCAGCTGTTAATCTGCCATATCTGCCTTCTCCTCCTTGAATCCATTCGCCTTGTTGTTAGGATCGAGGAGAACACTACCTGGGCTCCCATGCCTTTGATGGCCATCCCTAGAGCCCTGAAGTCACGCTTGACATCCCTCAGTTTACCCATGGCATCATTTGTGGCCACATGAATCAGAACCAGCAAGTAATAGTCAGACTTGTGGACAAGCCTTGGGAGCCTTTCTGTAACATCCTTTATTCGGGCCCCTGGCAGACCCTGGATAGGGGGTCCGGTCTACATATTGGTGCCTCCGTGTCCTGCAGCAGGGAGTCACCCCCAATGATCACCCGCCGTTTCTTCTGGGTGCTTCTTTTCTCCTTAGAGAGAGCAGCCTCAGGGTCATGCACCTGACTACCCCTCTGTAGGCAGCCCCCTAGATGGGTCTTGGATCCTGAGCTCCTCTATCTGATCCGCAAGTTCCAGGGCCTCGTACCTGTTGTACGTGGTCACTGGTGGGGGTGAGGTGGAGAGGGTCTCCTGCCACCTCGAGTAGGGACCTGTTTCCATTGTTGATCATCCCTCGATACTGTTAGTTCTGCTCCCTCTGCCCTATGCCTGGAGGGTACTGGATTTACAGACTGAATTGGGGGATTCTCTGGGTGACCTTCCTGGGAAGACTGCAGAACGCAGCTCCACCAGTCTATTTCACATTTCCTGATGGCCCTCAGCCTTTCTACCTCCTGAATGGCGTCTGAAGGCCTTTCCCAAATGACCAAGTACTGCTAGGAGCAGAGCCATAGCAACACATCTTGACACTGTAGCCTGGCCTCCTGCCAGCAGCTACTGTCTCCCTCTCACTCCATTGGCATTAGCTTAGTCACCTATATGGGGTGGCAGCAGCAAACCAGCAATGTATGGGATTCAGATAGACTTCTCTCTACCATGCATCCTGTTCAGAAGAGAGCTCAGAGCAGGGATTCCTTTGTTCCTATCCTTCATACAACCACCTCCTTACAAGCTAATCACATACACTGTCAGCTGTCTTTTACTGCCCTGTTAACAGGACAAGGAAGGACAGTTTTAAAAAAATACTGTTAATAATCCTGTGGGATATTTTTACTGAAACCTTGATGTCCTGACTCCCATCAGACCAATCTGAGTTGCTTTAATAATTCCTATAGGTTCTGATGCCTATCTGTCTTCAAAATTAGAGTGTATGGGACAATCTTTCTCTGAATTGCCACAGGTGTTGCACAGTATAAAAATGACTGCTCTGTAGAAGTTATGGCATATGGAGAAATGTAAATTCCCTGAGCAATTTGTATTTTCTTGAACACCACTTCTCTTATTTCCTTGCTTTCTGCGTGTGCACTTCCTTTTTAAACTAATGCATCCTTCATGGCTAGATATTTAGTGGCTGCTGCTTCCAGAACATAAAACATCAGTGTTTGCTTGAGGAGTTCGAAGTTTCTGCCACTGCTTGTTTTGTCTTCTATGAGCAAACAGAACACAGCCATATATGTGGAAGCCACATACTGGAAGAGGGGAGGTTGTCTGAAACTGGTGATAATTTTATCACCATTTTAACTTGGGAATCCTTGGGAATTATTGTTTTCATCATTGGGAGCAGAGAAAAAACTCAGTATGAACTTTGTCAGGATGAAAATCACTTGTTTTCTGTGAACTGTTGTGTTGGAATTAACATCCATCAGCCTATCCGCATAGGAATGCTGTCACTTCTGCTTGGCACAGTCCACAATCTTTAATCCAGGGACTCCATGAATTCCCCTGTGCTCTGCACACGCCTAATAATTCTTTGTTGTCTTCTAGGATGAAGTGGAAACCACTGATAGCCCAAATAGGACAAATAGAAAGACCTTTTAAAATCACCTTGCTGTATTCAAGCTGTGGAGCACAAGAGGCTGGACTGCTGGCAGTGGGCTCCTTGCAGCTCAGGAATTGTTATCGTGGTATGTTCCAAAATAGTCAGGTTTGGAATAACCAAATTCAATCAAAATATATATTCATCAACACTGATAACTGTGATCTGGGAGTAGACTGGATGGGAGATAAATAATAGCTGAATTATGCCCAGCATTTCTAGCAGTAGTTTGCCTATCAAGGGTCATATTTGCATGAGTGTTATGTATGCAAACACAGGCACATGGATATGAAGGCAGGGTTGAAGTTCAGAATTATAAAATCTATATCAGTAATCTACTCTGCTTTTCAGATTTGTTTTGCATAATTTTTGCATGAGAAAACAACAGTTTGCAGTGCATCCAGCAACAGGGATGATACTTTTGTATGTGTCTAGATTATTTTGATATTTTTATTTCTTAAGTAATAACAGAATCCTTCTCAGTGTCACCAAAGCATTTTATATACCATGGTTCCATGGTCCAGTTCTATAAAGAAGCATTGGTCTGTACTCTGTGGGGTCTGCTTGTGACTGCCCAGCCAAGAACTTCTGTCTAAAGTGAGAAATTCTAAATTAGAATGTAATTATTTTTACCAAGATACTGAGTGCTCATCTTCGAAATGTTCAATTTTACCTGGCATTTACAGCCCTGCTGTCGATGTCATGCAAATGGTGCGCATTACCTGTGCAGAAGCCTGCTGAGGTCATTTAGACTTCTTGGAAGTCTGTTGGCACAGGCAGCCTGCAGGTTAAAGACATAATCTCCTTCACTTCCTGGTTTTCATGCATTAGATAATCCTGTTGCTTCTCTTTTGCAGACAGTGTAGAAAAGCTTTGAATATAAATATATCCAATAGTGTTTTCAAGAGCTGTTTTATAATGCAGCATGATACCATTTTTGATCATATTAGAGATTTGATTTTATTGTAGTCATCAGTCTTTTTAACAGATGACATATTTTTAATGCAATGTTTTTGACAGTCTTCGAATTTTTGAGGGCTTGTATACAGTTTGAAATGCTGTGTATGCTTGTATACAACTTGAAATAATGCTCCCAAACTGTGCCTAATTAGGATGATGCATGTAAGCAATACAACAAAGTGTCATGGGAAAATACTGTCCTGGACCAAGTACTTGTATTTCTGCAGATGTGTCCTTTTCTCCTCCTGATGGAACTGGCTACAATCCCAGGGGATCTCCAGTGCAAAGCTCTGCTAATGGGGCTCAGGTCTAGGAGTCCTAGGCATGTTCATTGTCCATGCACAGATCCAAGAAAGGCCAGGTCCATTAGAAGTGATAATTTCAAGAAATATAAGACTTATAACTTGTGTACACTGAGTACCTGTACAGCATTTGCTGAAGTGCAGCTGAATACGGGCTCATAAGCCAGGATAGAAATATACCAGCAGCACAGGTGTTAGTTATTTCTGACTCTCAGTAGGACATAATAATTATGTGTGTTGGGGCCAGAGCAGAGAGGGTGTCTGCCTCCCGCGGCAGTGTGCCATGCAGCATGTCCTAGCTGCCTGATAGGGGGGCAGTCGTGTGCGGAGAACTGAAGAGCATACCATGGCAGAAACCCATGGAGCTTTTAGCAAAGAAGAAGCTGCACATATAAAGACAGCACAAAGACAGCAGAAGACAGTGGGCGAGAGAAAGAAATGGGCAATAAATTTGGTCTCATGAAAGTTGAGGCAATCTGCAGGCAATCTTCTCATGCTGGAGAGAAAACTTCATGGTAAATACTCAAGATAAGGATCACTTACCTTGAATACTTTCCGAAGAATACTTCTGAGGTCATACAGCAAAGGCTGAAGACTCATCCATACAAAAGCCTGCTTTAGACAATCTGTCACCTCAGCTCTGGGCTTTTTTCTGTTATTTTTTCTTCTTTTTTTTTCCCTTTAGATAAAGAAAACCAAGATCTTTCTATATATGACAAAGGCTCTGCCTTTCCCTGCCTTCTTGGAGGCTGTGTCAGCCATCTGCAGATCTGTGAATTCATCAGTGATTGCTCTGCAAAAGAAAAGGAGGGAGTGAGGTGTGGTGAGTATTTAGCATGCCACTTCATGCAAATAATCATCCCACCAGGAGAGTTAATTTAAACTGAAGAAAAAAGAAGGTTAAATTGATTCCATCTCTAGATGAATTCAAGTTTTTGTCTCCTGAATTAATTTAGCTTATGTATGTAAATTGGATATCAAGATTCTCTTTGAAAATTCATCCTGTATAGGAGGATAATATGGATTTGGGACTTTTTTTTTCATATTGCAGTACTGAGTTGTGTTTCATATTTATCACTGATTCAAAGAAAGGCAAAAGCTTATTTATACATCTGCAGCTGGCAGAGGAATTCCTTCTGAACCTACCTGCAAGTGACGACACTGATCATCATTCTAGTGGCACCTCTGACGTGATTAGTCATAAATCCATGCTTCCAGGATCCCAGTTACAGAGTCACAGAGTGCCTGAGGTTGGAAGGGACCTCTAGAGATGATCTAGTCCAGCCCCGTGCTCCAGCAGGGACACCCAGAGCTCGTGGCACAAGGTGGCATCCAGTTCTGAGCTCATGTTGCATATCATGATGGATATTGCCTGATTAAGCAGAAGGCTGCTAATAAGCATCTTTTAGCTTTGTTGCTAGTACATTTGCAGAGATCTAAAATAGTTTGTCAATAGTTAGGCTATTAACTGGACATGGAAACCTTTATTATGACTGCAGTTTCATATATAGTAGGGGCCTTTCAAGGTATGTGATAGTGATTTACCACTCTTGTACCTGTGGGGGGGATTCTTTAGTATCTAGAGAAGGACAGAACTGCAGGTTCTCTCTAATATTTCCAGACGCAAATAATGTAGACTTGTGATAGTGACTGCATGGAAATGAATAAATAAGACCTGATAATATTTTGCCATTGAACAATGGTGTGACATAAGTTGTGTACCTTAGGAAACACAGCAAATTTTGACATTTACTGCTGTTTATTTTCTTCCATAATCACTTTTCTTCTGTTCCTTAGTTTTTCATGTTGTCCCTTGCAGACAGCCTGCCAGAGGGCTCACATTGCTCTTTTGAAGAAGGTCTTTGTGGCTGGACACTGAACAGCACTGTAGCATCCACTTGGTCTATTAGGGGCCTTACCAGCATGATTCAAGAAGCCCCATTTTTAGGGTCTACCTTGCAAGCCACTGGAGGTAGGTTTGTCATAGTGTTCTTTTATTGTGTGTACATACGTGTATATATCATTCCCTGAGCCCTAGCTTTTAAAATTAATTTAAAGTTCTTGGTATCTCCACTGCCAAATTAACCTTAGTTTCAATGAACACAAAGTATATAACACTTCTGAAGTGTAAACAAGGTTTACTTTTTATCATGAGTCAAAGTCTTACATAGAGCAAATTCAACTGCAAAGTTAACAGAAAATTGAAGATTAGGATTTGTCTTCACTTTTAAAAATAATTATATTATGAATTTCCTTTTCTCTGTGTATACCTCTTCCCTCCCGCTTCCTCTTATGAGCTATTTGGAGACCTTTCCAAACTGCCAGTTAGTTTAAAGATTAGGTAGAGCATAACACATAAGTATATCCTTAGACTAAGTGTTCATGTTCATTTAGTGCTATAGGGAATTGCAATAAAGAGTCAAATTAAATTCCCATAATGCTAACTTGGTAAATAAAAAAGAGGGAAGCTAAATTCTTTAATGTATAGGCTTAAAGTCAGAAATGTGCAGCACAGGTGGATCTTGATTCATGGTTCCCTGTTGAAATGAAAGGTGTCCATATATGAATGCCTTTTTTGTGTCTTGAGAACTTGTATAAACTGTTCCAGGGAACAAAGACTACAGATAAGCTCTTCCAGTTCACAGTTTGTCTGATTGATTTATTTTTGATGCTTGTAGTGTGACAATTATGGCTGAAGACAGAGCTCACTGTAGATTGCTGTGAGCTTCTCTATATGTAGCAATGTCTGAGATTTGTGCACTCATATTTCAGGAGAGGATTTGAGATGTTGGCTTTTGTGCTGCTAAAATCCACCTTCCTTTAGTATTTATTATATCCAAGTTAACTGCCTCAATAGTAGATCTGCTGTCAAGCATTATAGTTTCCACTATATCGTCCTACTTATGTTGTACTTCAGCACAGAGATGCTAATTTATTTCAAGAAAGTATAGAAAAGGGAAATATGAAACAGATTCCTTTTGCAAATATCTCCTGAAATCAAGTGTTTATGAATCAATATATGTGTTCAGCAAGTGAATATCTAACAATAGACATTTTTTGTAGGCAGTATGAGCATGAATCTTGTCTTTTCTGATTCACTTTTTTGCTTGTAGGTCACTTTCTGTACCTGCGAGCAGACAGCAATGAGACCAGTGGTACGGCGAAGGCTTACAGCACCAGTTTGCCAGCCAGTATTGCCACTGAAGACTACTGGGTAAATCACTCTGCTCTTAGCCTTTCTGTGGAGCTGTGCCTCAGGTTGAGGGCACTCTCTAGATAATGTAGCTGTGCTCTATGTTTCTCTACATGCTGTGCAAAATACTGAAAAGCAGAAGAACTGACTATACTGCCCAGCTAACTGGATGTTGAACACCAGAAGGGAAACATGAGGTACAATCCTACCAAGAGAAAGGAAGAGCCCCAAATCTACTCACAAATGAGGATAAATTCCCCAGCCTTACTCTACTGACCATTCCTCAAAAGTGTACTCAACACCTGCACCGTATGGAGTGACCTTGGTTTTGTAGGAAAGGGAGCTGACCACCTAGGCTGTTCATCTATTCAGTGTTGTTCACAGCTGCTGTTAACACTTTTGTTCCTAAATTCTACTATAAGTTAGTGGCAGTTAACACACTTGAGAGCTTCACTGAGAACAGGAGCATGAACTTAATGGGGCATCAGACTTCCCAGGAATAGATGAATGTCAACTTTTACTCGCAGTCTTCTAAAATTTCAAGTGGGGAAGGCAACTAGGCATGGTAAGATTATATATGAGCTGGGTGGCTGCAATGAGAAACTTAAGAGATTTGAGCTGTGGTTGAAGCCCTTTCCCATGAAACTTTAAGCTGGTGAGAATTGTGAAGAAGAATGTGTTTGGTATTGTTTTTCTAAAATGTGTGACTAACAGAAACATATAGTGATAAAGAGGTTCTACAGTAAAGCCTGTGTTGCTACCCGTTATTCCTGAAGGACATGGAAAGGAAACTGGTGCCCCCTCGCCTAGGGGACATCTATCACAATGGATAGTGTTATTAGTGCTTGGAGATCTGCTCTCCAATATGGATGCTCATTCAAATCTCCACCAAGAAGGTTCTGTTCTAGGAACAGTGATGAGCCATGAACAAACACTGGAGGAACTAGTGACACATACACTTAAACAGCTTGACAGAGTGTCCCAGGTTCGGTATTTCGGATCCCAGGGAGGGAGTAGTCCCGAGTGCCACTCCCCTTTTATCAGAGGATATCCTCTTTTTTTTCTCTTTTTCCTATATTCCAGGTCCAATTCTCAGTGCATATTTTTGGCAGTTACAATGGTACCATCTCCTTCTCTGTCAGGGAAGAGGCAAAGGGAGCACCAAACACCTTGCAGGTCTGGGAAAGAGCAGGGAGCTGGAGTGACCACTGGTTTCTCATCACTTTGCCGATGCCAGTGCTCCAGAACCGGTGAGTCCCCAACTGCCAGCGTCCAGGAATTTTCCTGGAAGTCTAGTTCTTATGTCTTTATTGTGAAGCACTATTTTTATTCTTGCCTTCTTCAAGTACCATTTCTAAAGAAAAGAAAATAAAGGAGCAGAGCAATTCAGCTTACTGAGGAAGCCTACTTTCACACATGCACATGCACATACTCGGCTTAGGTCAGTGTAAGACTGCAGATGTGTCTGCACATGAAGGCTTGGTGTTAAGGTACTGGAAATAACAAGTGTCTACCCTAGAAATGTTTTACTAGCAGTTAAGGCAATACATCTGTCTATGCTAGTCAGTGCAGCCTGGGCAATTGGAGATCATCTATTGCCACGTCACTGACACAACATTCCCAACAAAAGGCTGTGGCCCAAACAGCCTTGCAGAAAAGTGTGTGTCAGCATCTCAGATGTGAAAGTAAGGAGTGACATTGGCTTTATAAAACAAGCCAAATATCAAAGATTCCAATAATTTCAGCTGAATCTCTTTTAATCAGATATTTCTCCTCCCCTGCTTAGTGTCAGTTATCTCAAGCCCTGTAGTGGTGTTGGCAACTGGGTTTTTTTGCACCACACAAGCGATATTTCAACTGCTCCATTACGCTTTTTTCTTCCTCCTCAGGAGAGCCTCTCACATGATACCTCTAACAAGCAAGCAAACAAACAAACAAACAAGCAAACAAACAAAAAGATGAACAAGCCTCTGTTTAGTGAACAAGTCTGTTTAGTGAATATTATAAGTGGAAAAAGATAGACCTAATAACTTCAGCAAAAGGAAAAAGGGTTGAGGAATAAAAGCTATAATTCATAAATTTGTAAGGGCACTTTCTCTGCTCTCATGTAGTTGAAGCAGGACCTGACATAGTTCAGAGCAGTACTGCCATGGAAAGTACTGCAGAGTTCCCATGGAAAGTACTGTTCCAGCTTAGGGATAATCAGGGTGGAGGAGACTTTGTAGGATTTGAAAAGTTCTTCCAAGCATGTGGAAATGTCAGGAATTTAAAATTTTCAAGGATAACTGTTTAAAAATGTAATAAATTTTCATAAGGGTTGGCAAAAAGCTTGTCACAAGACTCAGTGCCACAAGACCATCTTCCTTACAAATTTCAGATCCTGAATCCAATTCTTGGCAGCACAGAGACGTTGACCAAAATGATGCATTCCTGCATTGCCTCATTCTCAACACTGGTGAAACATTTGATTGCTATAAAAGTTCTACCCTAATCACCCAAAATAGGGAAGTTCAGCCTAAACTGGTTCAATTTTGGCAAAGTTGCAGGCAACTGTAAGCAGAGGCTTATTTTGAGCATTAGTGTAGAAACTTAATACAGTTTGGCATAAATCTCTGGGAGTGACTTTTCTGTATATTTGTGGACCCCTCCAGCTTTCCTCTGTAATGCAAGTCCAGCAATGCTGTACTTAAGAAAATTTTTATCAGGGTGTAGACAAGCATGACACTCTATTCTGATTCTTTGGGGAATGACTGTCCTTCTCTTGTTGTCCCTGAAAAAGAATGAAAGGGTATTTTTTTCTTTTTTTTTCCCGTGTTTCTTGAAGGGATGATAGTAACAAAATGGTTGGGAGGGGACAGGCTGGGAGAGAGAGATGAGAACTGCAACCCATAGTTGGCGTAACACGACATTTATGTATTGGTGAAGCCAGAAGGAGAGAAGCCTTGGCAGGTAAGAGGAGGAGGAGGTCATGCAGAGGATTGGGGTATTTTTGGCATGAGCCAAAATCTAGTGTATTTATTTCTTAAATGAGGGAAGATGGAAGACAAATTACACAGCTGCTGTTTACCCTCCCAGCTGGGCATCTGGCTACTTGGAAACCTGCCTTCGGTAGTCAACTGGCAAATTGATTCACTTGAGTTCACAGGAAAAACAGGCTCTATTAGAAGAAAATCAGGAAGGCAGAAGACCAGAGAGGTGGAGAGTATAATATGTTAGTGTTAGCAAAGTGAACTCAATTAAGAGGAACACTTGAAACCTTTCTGGCTGCACCGCACAGGATTCAAAAGGTAAATTTGCCTCGTCTTTCTGAATTTACAAGAAAGGGGAGATGTACAGAGCCCTGAGAATATGGGATGTCTGTTCTCCTGCACTGGAGGGGATCATTCCCAAGTTCCCACTTGTACAGCTAGAACAGAAATGTATCCTGCAGTGCAGTGCTGTGGTCCTCCTGCCACTCTAGCTCTGTGGGCCAAGCCCAAAAGATTGCTGTGACGAGGATACACTGACATGTGGGTCTCTAATTAAGAGGTAGATTGTGGTGCTGCATTTATTGTATGGATCCTAGAAGTGTCCTAATCCTGACCTCCTACTGCTGTGATTTCATCTTCTATCACATGGCCAGAGGAGGTGCTGTTTTGTGCCAGTGGAGTTATATACAAGGCCTGAAAATGCAGACATTTTGCTGCTGCAATAGCAGGGTTAGTGCTGCTGCAACAACACTATTACTCATAGAGCCTAGTCCTGTGGGTATGAACTCTTTCTTGTAAGCATAAGGAGCCATTCTCAAGTTGGGTTAAAAGCAGCTTGTCCCTACAGATTTTGAAGTAGCTATGCCCCGTTACATCAGCTGTGGATCTGGACCAACATTTGGCTAGTGGGTGGAATATACATGCATACTTTTTGCCACTAATTTTGGACAAGAGTGTTCTAGGCTGAATGATTAATATGTTAGTCAAGTCACTACTTGATCTCCCATAAATCTTGATTGAGTCTCAAAAGTGACAGCAGTAGAGGTCCTCTCTATATGCTTTTAATAATGCCTAAATGGACTGCACATGAGACATCTGCTAATTTCTGAGGTTAAATCAAACACGTTTCAGTCCTATCCATTGAAAAGAGCCCATTTTCTTTTCTTCTTGGGAATTCAGAATGTGGCAGTGTACATGATATGTGACAGGCTCCCTAGATAAGTGGCCAACACCTGGTCATGCTGAAAAAGATGGGAGAGCCCAGAAAGGGAACATTTCAGGGAGTTATGGCTAGAATTTAAAATGGCCTGGCCTTTAGCTAAAATGAATTTGTACTACCTGTTGTTACACTTACATGCATTCACTGAGAATCATGTCTAAGATGCATATCTACAAGGATGTTGCTGTTATGCTCAGTTTTTATTTTGGCCATCTTCTTGGGAGAAGATTCTTTCTCGCTATGTTCTTGCACACGTAACACTACTATTAGGAGTTGAACAAGGATAGTTGTTTGTGCATGAGTGTTGTGAAGGATGGCAGCTTGTTTTTCTGTCCACGTGTGCACATGGCAAAGGAAACACAGCTTTTATTTTTCCTCATGAAAAGTGATTTCTTACAAGCAAGGCTTAAATGCTGAGAGGCTGCTTCAGAACCATGGCATGCTGAGTTATTTATCCCGTTTCAAAGGCACATGCCCGCATTGATGTCCTTTGTGCTTGCTGAGCACACCACTTACTTCAGCAGTTGATCTAGAGAAGGTGCACTTGTGATCACTGTGGACTGCACCCCAGGTGGTCAAGGTCTGCAGCACTAAATTCATATTTTTCAAAGAAGAAGCAAGTGCCTCAACTGGAATTACATCATTTATAACATATCCCCAAGCACCATTCCTTTCTTAGCAACTGAAATACTAAATCATTAGAAAACCAGTGTTGAAGTATAACTTTGATATAAGTTTGTTTCTGCCAATTATCTGAATATGGATTGGTCCTTACTATCTGCTGATGCATGTATGCAAGTTTTCTAGCAAGTCCTTTGGGCTGCTTATCTTGGATTGTCTGGAGAAAATGTTTTAAATGGTGATTGTCATGATTGCATGATGAAGGGACATTTCATTTTAAAGGTTCCCCCCGCACCACCTTCTAAAACTCTTGTCTTGTTGCAAAGGTTTCACCTGCAACTGCTGGCAACGTGGGGCTGGAATTCCCAAGCTGACATTGCTGTGGACAATATTACATTTGGACTCGACTGCTTCACTGATGGTGAGCCACACATTGCAGATCCTTAAAGAATTTGGATAGAGTAATCGGCATCCCACGGGTGCAGGATGCACACATGCTGTTCCCTCTGGAGAGTCTATTTGGATCATTTGTGTTAACTTTCACCACATGAGGACATTTTATCTCAGACCTGCTAAAGGCCACAAATGGAGGCAGTTTTGCAGTGCGTCAGATTCTTCTAGCACTTTTTCTTAGCTCCCTAATCTGAGATAAACTGCATAGCATAGTTGAGACCTGAGTGACCAATGTTCCCTGACAATGGATAACTGAAGGGAATTTTTGAAACGTACATGGAAAGTCATATTTTAGAGGTCAAAAAGAGGAAGATGGAAGTATAAATTTTCTCGCAGAAAAGGTTTAGATTATTGCCAGAGTTTATTTTACTCTGCAAGGAGGTGCAGCAAATGTCACTGCCAGGTATAGAACAGATATATGCTATCCTTTGCTTCTTTACTGCAAATGTGATGGATCACAATGTATGCTACTAAAAATGCAGCCAGTGCTACCCTCTGAAGCATTTTAGCAAAATAGGTGAATTTACGTAGTAGACAAGTGGAAGGAACTTGGATGTTTGTATCACTTGGAAGTATCAGAAACTGACTTCTTTTTGTCCCTGGAAAAAAACCAATTGAGACCCCAATGCTAACACTTAGTCTTGAAATCTTTAGAGATCAGTGAAGGGAGGGATTCCCCATGATCTTTTGTGCAACTGCTCTCCCCACTGCTGCAGTTTAGTGCCCTCCTGAGTGCAAACAGGGCCGCTCATGTAACTAGATCTCTGCGCCAGCATTGTTGCTTTTGCCGTAGTGCACCAGTTCAGATGGCTTGAACTGAGCACTAAGCTCTGCACTAGAATGACCAGTGCACCCATAGGCATTTTGTTGGTCATGGGGTAGGGGCATAAGCTTTGGCAAATAGGAGAGCCAGAAGTGCCGCCAAAGCAACATTTATCAGAGCTCCCAGCTCCCAAGTTGCTTCTTGTTTTTGATTAGTATAAATTGGTACAGACTTACAGAAGCAGCAGCCAGTTACCTGGCCTGAAGGTGTGACCCAGAGATGTGTGACTCATGCAGGAGGACAGCATGAAGAAAAAATATTTCTCAGAAGCCCTACGCTTGCTACTAGTCCTTGAATCCTCTTTGCGAATTGGCATTTTCTCGCCTCTGAAAGCAAGCTCCCTGCATTTGTCTTCTCATGAGTTTAATTCAGTTATGCTGCGGAGAAGCCTAAGAGCTCTGCTGGGTTTTCAGTAATGAAGTTATCTCTCCCTGGCAAGGAGAGGCTTCAGATGTCACTGATGGAGCCAATTAAGATCCAAGCAGTGATTTCTACGCATGAGGGCAACAGGAAGGACGTATGGCAGGAAGGAAGAATTTACTGTTTGCTAGGATATATATATATTAATTTATTAATATATCCAGTGCAGACCTTAAATGTAGTGCTTATATGTATGCAAGTTAGGAAGGAAGATGTTTCATACTTATTGATATCAAGCAAAGGATTCAGTAAAATTTAGTCAGAAGAAAGTGCATAGTGAGGGCAGCTCAGGGGACATTCATAAGGACAAAAAATAACTCATCCTGGGATAGCAGAAGCTGGCATAGCATCCTAATTCCCTCTTCCACTGCTGGTCAAGCTGGAGAGAAGTTCAGGAATACTCTAGCCTGCACCAGTAAGGCAGGATCTATGAGAGGATACACTTGTGTACACTTGGAGTACTTATGGCACCTTACTCTGGTCTTCAGAGACACTATGTATTTTTCATTACAGTCTCAGATTCAGAGAAGTTGGAGCTATTTACTTTGGCTCTGTTCTTGCAGGAGTTATCTGTCTTTACTTTTCCCTCTATCCTTCTCCAGGGTGTAAGTTAAGAGCACATCCTGGAGAAAAGGAGTCCCTTACTCTTCAGAGTTTTCTCCTGCAAGTGCACTTTAGTAGAAGGTCTTGCTCCTTTGTTTTCAGTTAACATTCAGTGTCTTGACTGTTAGAGACATAAGTGGAAGCAAAAATAGACTGGAGCCCTAGGCCCTGGATCCCACAGCTACACCATGTTAGTAGAAAATGCCATCTTACAAATTTACATGTCTAGCAATGCATGAAGCATTCTAAGAGTTAACAGCTCATGTGGACAGGCTGACACTCAGCCTGTCACACAGCTTATCTGCTGAGCATGATGGAGACAGAAGCTTCTTTCCAGTATGAGAAGGTTTGAGACTGTTTAGAGAAGGAGGAAAGACTGTTTGGAAATGAAGCATTGCCTTAGGACATACTCAGTTGGGATGCTGCAAAAAAATCCATGCAGACACACAGACCAAGTCTGTATTTCAAGGACTGAATTACATTCCTTCACTCTGGCAAAAGAAACCGGGCTTCTTGTTCAGTCTTAAGCATCCGAAACTGTTGTGACATTTGAGATTCATAATTCAATGAATGCCTTGGGAGACCAGGCATCTTTTCTGGCTATGTGTTGTCTTTTTCGTTTGGTTTTCCTTCTTGTCTTTGATCCAGATCATTTGTTTTGGGGTAATTTCATTTTTTGCTGGCTTGACAGTTTTATCCATTGAAGTTCTCTATCTCTGTAGGAACAGAGTCTATCAGTACAAAGCTCCCTTTTACTTCCATCTACCAGTGTGCTTTCTGTCAGACCTGGGGGGAATATTCTCAAGAGTAAAAGCTCAGCAAGGTCACCATGCTTCAATTACTTATTTGGCCTCTCTGACACAGCTAACAAGGGTGTTAATTATCGCTATTTAGAGCTGTGGCTTTGTGGCAGAGATAATTGCGCAGCTGGAACTGAGTGAGTCTCTTTTGAACAGAGTATCAAACAGCTGTTAGATGCTCACAACTGGAACAAATTGAAATATTTCTAATGTTTTTCAACTAATGAAAAATGTTCACTATTAAATTAAGCAAGGACCTATAAAATGGACGGAAGTCTCTCCTTTTTTTAACAGAAAATTTCTAATCAAAAGTCTGCATAAAATATGTAATTTAGCTATAGAAATAGGATGTTTGCCAACTATAAGACAAAGGAAAAGTTACTACTTTTTCCTGTTTTAAGGCAGCTTCAGTTATACATGGTGTTCCTAGGGCATTCAGTGTTTTAGATGTGTTCCTACTACAATATGTGCTTTAGATAGCAAATACTCTGAAATTCCTCTTCTCACGGGAGAGGGCCTGTTTTTAAAGGCTTGTTTCAATGATCAGAAATATAGCTTTTTGCTCTGTGTTTTTTTTTTTTTTTTTGTGGGAATAGGACTCAATGATTTCCAAAGTTCCCTTGCAGCCTTTATCACTCTCTGAGAAAGGTTTGTCCAAAGCTTTACAGTTATGTCAGGGGTTGATGCTGCTTCTTAACTGTTCGTGTTGGTGAGGTATGTCATTTTGGTTTGTATCTTATTTTCTGTACAAGTTCTGGGATACTCCCAAGTTTGTTGGTGAGAGGGAAGTGATCCATCAGACTGGATTACCCACCATGATGCCATTAAGAATCTGTGATAATTTTTGTGATCACTCTCCTTTCATTCAGTGATTTTACTGCCCAGCATTGTTACCTGTCCCATGGACAGCAGGTCACCAATACATGGTATCCATTTTCCCAAGCTGTGCTTTTCCCCTGAGTTTGTCTTACAGGTGAGACTTCATGGGATAACATGCAGAGCTAAGCCGAGATGTGGGCCCAGGAATAATATAAATACACACATTTTCTGTACAAAGCAGTCTTTCTTTGTTTAAATCAAATGGTTATACTTGGTTCAGTCATGTGGTTTTATGAATTTTTCATCTCTCTGCTACTGCCTTCCCATCTCTCATCCATTTTATAAACTATAACAGGAAGACAACAAAGCCAGATTGGTGGGAAGCGCCAGTACCCACGGGAAGTTAGTGTCCTGGATGAGCATCTCCTGAATCCACTGGAGGAACCCTCCCTCCCAGGTAGATCTTTCTGTACTGAAAACCTGTCTTATGGCTATAAAGCTAATTCCTTCCCCATCACCTATGTGTAATTTGCCTGCCCTACCGCAAAAGAGCAAATATGATCCGTCCCAGAGATGAGAAGACCACATCAAGTAGTCGGTGCTTTGCTAGAGAGCAGCAGGGTGCTGGAGCCCGACTGACCAGTCCCTAAAGAGTATAAAAGCAGAAGCTACCTGACTTAAGTGCAGATGGACAAAAATGAGGCCAG
Source organism: Crypturellus tataupa (assembly GCA_034781795.1). Lineage (NCBI taxonomy): Eukaryota > Metazoa > Chordata > Aves > Tinamiformes > Tinamidae > Crypturellus > Crypturellus tataupa. The sequence continues at coordinate 4,410,656 of JAWLRI010000563.1, forward strand.
GAGGGAAAGGTGTGGAGCAGTACCATAAGCTGGGGATGGACAGAAATGTGCTGAGACTTGGTGAGCAGTAAACCTGAGCTGGGCTGGTAGGCAATAGTAGCACAGAGATGGGGATCCAGAGAGGGTGCAGGCACTGGGTGTTCGCTGGCAACGGTAGAGGCTGGTCCTCTGGAGCACAGATAACAACTGTGTGGCTAAAGGAAGGCCTGAGGAGGGGAGGCTGTACTTGGCCAGTCAGGGAGTCTGGGGCTGCATGAAGAGCCAGTCATAGGGAAGAGGCACAGGCAGTGTGAAGAGGACAAATAGGACATACCAAGCTTGGAGCACAAACAGAAGTCTAATGAGGATCCAAGGAGGCATATTCCACCTCAGAGCCTGCAGTAAAATGCAGGATTCTTGTATATTCAGGTTGCTGTGCTGCCAACAAATACATCCTTGTGACTGCCTACTCTGGTGCCTGAAGTCTGGGTCCACCCGAAAGCTTACTCTGGTCTCGGGCTCTTCTAGTAGCTCAAGTGAGAGAGAGTTCCGAAGTGATGCTCCCACCCCATTGAGCAATCTGTGTGTTGGCAGGAGGACATCTGTTGGAACATGTAGGGATAGTTTTCCTTGCCTATTTCTTTAAATACAATTACAAGCTTTAAAAAAGTTTGTGCTATTTGCTATTTTTACTGTTTACTACTTCTGGTATTTACTATTTTATCATTCAGCACATCGAGAGTTCTGCTGTGGCATTTCCTGTGCCACCCACCTCTGGTTGTTGAGTGTGTGCTGTATGTTAGATTTAGTTGCATTATCCAGTAACTGTGTTCTTAGGCCCTGTCACCTGTCAGGTGTCTGAATCACCAGACAGGATGGATCTGTTTGGTACTTGAAAAAGAGTTGTGCAGTGCAAGAGATGATTATTTGCTGCATTGTTGCAGAAACTACAAAGAGCAATGAGAGCGAGAAATAAGTTTTCTTGGAGAAAAAAGGAACCTGGTGAAAGTAAGAAGATGCTATCCTACCTATTGATGCTGCTACTTGTGCTATTTTGCTATGCAAGCCCTGAACAAATTGCTTAAACTCAAGCCTTTCATAGATGGTCATGAATTGTACTGGCAGGTGTTTTCAGCCTTTAATTCTGGATATACATTTTGGTTCCCGTCTGGAAAGCTGAAGTAATATCTCCTTGCATCATACTGACATTGAGAAGAGAAATTTGGTAATATCTTTGAATCACTTGGCTAAAATGCATCAGAATCCTGCAAGGAAAATTACAGGTTTACCTACTGTCTGTAATTTTTTAAATAGTGTGTAAGAAATAAAGTGAGAGAAATAAAGTAAATAGTGATGATAAACTGAGCACTGTTTGTGCTATAACTAGGATGAAGCTGGAATAGTGTGGCAAAAATACTGCGTAAGGATGGTATCCTTACTGGATACCGTACTGGAGCTGTATTGGTTAAACTTCACTTCAGAATGCACTGGCTTTGGAGAGCTTGCCTTATAAATGCAACCTTAAGCATTTTTTTGATAGTTCACCATCATATGAATGATGATTATAAGTTTAAGCATATGATCAAATGAGCATAATTGGATTTAAAGCCCTGCAAATAGCAGGTACTGCTTCAACGTGGTCTTTCTCGTGAGCATCCAATTTCTGTATAAAAATCATTAATGTTGTTTGTGAATATCAGTGAAGTGAAGTTTGTCACTGAATAAGCTTCCAGCTTATTTACTAAAGAAGCCTATCAATAAGGATATTTTTTGTTGTTTTGATGATACATGTCCTTTGGCTACATAGTTCTGTGAGATACTGCACATCCCTGGGAAACAAGGGAAGCTGATGTCTGTCCCAACTCTTGCTGTTTTGATCCCAGGGGACACGTCTATTGTTCTCTGGTGGTTCACGACATGTGGTGCCAGTGGTCCCCACGGGCCAACTCAGGCCCAGTGCGACAGTGCCTACAAGGACAGCAACGTGTCGGTGGTTGTGGAGAAAGAGGGCAGCCTTCGAGGAGTGCAAGTCTGGAGAGTGCCAGCCACAAACCGATACAGGTGAATGTTAGCTTGTGCTGGAGAGACAACCACTTAACTACTTTCTGGTTGTGGAGCTGCAGCTGGCATAAGTGTGGGACCATTTCTGAAGGGACTTATGAAGCAAGAGAGAACTGGGAGCGCTGGCTGTCCACACGTGTGTCTGAGTCGCCATGAAGCGTGGAAGGGTAATAGTGGTGACTTAGATCAGAGCAGGAGTGGCTGTGAAGGTGAGGTCAAGTGGAAATGCTGCTGACATTTCAGCCCCAAAACCATGGTCTTTTAGATTTGGCTTTAACAGCTCATGCTGTTTATTCCTGAAGCCTCTGTCCCCAGTGCTCTGGCTAAGGTTCAGCCCATCCTCTTCAGAAGGCATAGTGTGGACCTCAAAAAAAGGAACAGCTGTGAGATGCTGTGGAGGGGATCTTATCTGGTTGGGAACACAGGCTGGGGGAGCTCACAGCAGGAGTTGCTTTGGGGATGAAAAGTGTCAGGTTTCTGTCTCTAACTACTTCCTTTTTCTTCCAGGATTTCTGCCTATGGAGCAGCTGGAGGGAAAGGAGCCAAGAACCACAATAAGAGGTCCCACGGGGTCTTCATCTCGGCCACCTTCCAGCTGGAGAAAGATGAGCTGCTGTACATCTTAGTGGGGCAGCAGGGGGAGGATGCCTGCCCTGGGGTGAGGGCTGCACAAACACATGTGGGCAGAGACTTTGCAGAAAAGAGTCAGCAAGATTCAGTGGGTGGTTTGGGGTTTGGCTGTACTGGTGATGAATGATGGAAACCCAGGGATTCAGCCATGAAATCTAGTCAGGAGATTAGGAGGAACCAGGGAGACAAGCTAGAAAGAATCTTTTCAAAATAAATACAAAGAACTCTAAAATGAGAAACCATCCCAAAATGCACAAACAAATACAAAACCCACAGGAACTCTGCTTTAAGCTCCTCATGTTTAAAATAAGAAATTCTTCATAGCTTTCTTCTGGTTGTTTTAAGAGGGCATCTACTAGGCAAGAGTTATGTGCTCCATATTTTTTGACAGTCTGGATTTCTTGCTGTGTGCCAGGATTTCAGATAATTTTCTGCTAATTTCATGAGTTTCTCCAAACCCCCAACAGTGAGAGGGCTGCACTGAGTTAAGTACTCCGTAAGCTTAGAGACCAAGGGTTGAATCCCAAGCCTGTCAAAAGCACTAGGATTCTTCCCACTTACTATAATGGCTCCTTAATTATATGTACCCAGTGACAAAAAAAGCACTCAGGGAGAACAGAAATTGATGTTGTGAATGCTTATACATGTGTTCCCTAATGTTAGACTCATGTTTTAAAAGTCCTTTTACCAGTTAGGCTCAAAGATTACCTCTTTCCAGCCTAAGGTCCATTTTCCAGAAAAGTAGTCTGTCAGCTTGTGCCTGGGAGCAATGCTGCTTCCCGCACAGGCTGCCGAGCTTGGGATGCATACTCTGTTCTTGTAGGCACACAGATACCCTTTATTTTACTCAGAACATATGATGTCTTACTCAGATCACAAAATCACAGAATGGTTGAGGTTGGAAGGGGCCTCTAGAGATCATCTAGTCCAAACCCCCTGCTCCAGCAGGGACACCTAGAGCACTAGAGCATTATCCCTCTTCCCGTTTATCCTCTCCCAAATTTTATCCACTAATATGCAATTATGATAAAATATTGCAACAGATTCCAAAACTAGTCATTCTTCACTTGGATAGGACAAGAATTACATCTGTCCGAATGAAGCATACCTTTGTACATCTGCAGCTCTCACTCTAATGCATTCTTTAGCCTTGAGTCTTAATCCTCATAGGTGTCCTTTATTCCCTTGGATTTCATGGACTATTCTCCAAATTGCAAAGTTTCTCCCTGCACTAGCTGCTCCCTCCAGCAGCAGATACCACTGGTAGAAAAATCTTCCCTTCTTTTTTCCCCTCTTGACCCAGCTTTCACTGTCTCTAGCTTCAGGAGTCTTGCTGACTCTGTATGTTGGGTAACAAATGTGTTTGTTTTCCTTTCTCTGAACAAATTCTGCAGCTCTAAGGCTTCATCCCCTCCATGTTGTCCCAACTGCTTTCCCCCTGTCTTCAGTTACCCTGCCCTTTGACTAAGAGGAGGGAGCAGAACTGGCGCATTGCCTCTGACCTTGAGATGGGACGTGACCCAAACACATGGGGAGTCCACCTGTACTGAGACAATACAGCAGTTTCTGAATCCATCCAGAATTCACTATCTGAACAAAGCTGAGCAGATTCACAAAGTCATTGCCGCTCGTGGAACTCACCTTCACACACACACAAAATCTAAGACTGCCAAACAATCTTCCATTTTCAGTGTTCCCTAATATTTAGTAGGGAGTGAGAAGCAGGGGCTCCAGATTTCTGTCCTGAGGTAGTTCACTATTAACTATGTGCAGAGCACCTCTACCTGCCTTGTATTTATGAAGCTTAGAAATATCTATTAGGGGCATCAGTAAGGATATTCTAAAATTAATCCATAGTTCAAACAAACTTTAATTTTCTTGGATATAAGAAGTTGTAAATATGCAAAACATGAGTTTGTGATATTGATAAAGAGTTATTGCTGCAATGCTATTTTTGGGGGGGCTGGGAGTGGCGGGGGGAGCATATGTGATGCAGTTTTGCAAATCAGAAGTAACAGATTCCTTCTTCAGCTGTTGGTCCATGTATTGGTTTCAGAGCTTGTTGTCCACACAGATAATGTATATCATAAATATATGTGTGTACTTATCTCAAACAATATATTATTATCCTGAGAGATACAGATAACTCTCAAGAATTGGACTTTGCTGGCAAAGGAGTGCATCTCTTGTCTTCTTTCAGGGCAATCCTCAAACCCAGAAGATCTGCTTAGGGGAGTCGTCTCTCATTGAGGAAGATTACAAAAAGAAAAAAGACCTGAAGGAGTGGGCTGGAGGAGGTGGGGGTGGAGGAGGAGCCACCTACATCTTCAGAGTAAGTTCTCTCTCTTTCCATCCTGCCTGGGCAGTGTCCAGCAGGGCAGCTAGTTTTCATTGTCATGTTGCATGACACACTCAGTTCTTACAAGAAGGGGATGAAGAAGGAGCCCATCTCCCCCACCCTGTCTCCCAGCAGGGCAGCTAGTTTTCATTGTCATGTTGCATGACACACTCAGTTCTTACAAGAAGGGGATGAAGAAGGAGCCCATCTCCCCCACCCTGTCTCCCACTCTTTGCCTTTGTATCTTTTCAATTCAGACTATTTATCACTTTTCATATCCTTGATCATACTTGTCACAGTTGCCAAACAAGTTGAACTGCTTCCTCAATTCTGGCAGCTCAGGCCTGGGAATCAGACCAGGACCCCTCTTTAATACTGGCAGCAGTCCTACCAAAAAAATTCCCTGGTGTTTAATGGAACAAGACCATTTACTTTTGTACACAGAAGCACTGTGTAAAACATTTTTGTAATGAAGTCAGGAAACAATCAGTAGCAATGTCCTGGCCTCAGGCCATTGTCCTTCAAGCTGCTTTTGTGCTTTTTGATGCAATGAGTTGTGTGAGTTCACATATTCAAGGGATGTAAAGTTTTTCTGATGTTTGATGGGGGGTTTTCCAGCAGAAAAATGGGATTTTCGAACCTTTGCTCATCGCAGCAGGAGGAGGAGGGAAAGCCTACCTGAAAGCTCAGGAGAGCTCCCTAGATGATGCCCCCCTGGAGCAGTTTGAGAACAGCACTGCAGTACCTGGAGTCAGTGGCAATACTGGGGCAGCAGGTGAGACACTAAAACCAGACGAGGTCTGGGGCTGATGGCTGAGTGTGTGAGTTGTGCTGTGGGCATGAAACAAGAGGCTCTTATTTGATCTTTTAGATTTGTTTTCATGAAAGCAGTTGTCACAAATGTGTCAGCAGTCTGTACAGGATGTCTTCTCATGCAGTGTGTTAGCAGGAGAGAACACCGACGGAAGGTGAGGAAGGTGCTGCAGGAAGGTGCTGCAGGAGAGTGTTTCTGTATGAGGGACTGGCTCTCCATAAAACAAGTCACAGAATGAAAATGCTGTTTCGAGGGTAGAATGCCCTTCTCCACGCTGTAGTAATGGCCTTTAATCAGTAGAGAAGAGGAGATTTCTTCCCTATTATTCCCTCAAAACCTAGAGAAGAAGTGCATTTCTGGAATTATCCCAGAAATCAAGCCTGATTTGTAATTGTGTGACAGCTGTACTTAAAACCCATTCTTAGGAAACAAAAAAAACAAGTGGTTCTCCATATCCTGCTCTATAACTCTGTGTGGAATTCTCTAGGAGGAGATGAGGAAGTCCAGTTTAGATTTTATTTGCTCCATAGTACTCAGCTTCTCTGAGTGAGCTACTCTCCAGGGGCTGAAAGCCCCAACCAGTTCTTCCAAAGGGGGCTGCTGGGTTGCTTGTTTCCCCAGTAGCACTAGAAGTTGGTAATTAGATGCTTGTCATACAGCAGGTACCTTAGATCCTGCACCAGATTTCCTCTGTGTTACTGTCCATAGCAAACAGGAACTTGTCTGTGTTCTTCTCTTTAGTCTCTTAATTAACCTGCATGCAGGTGTATCTTAGGAAATTAATAAGAGCCAACCTCCAACTCTCTCCAGAGTCATCCTCTCCTTTGCTTGTGCTTATTCACAAGCAAAGTGAATAAGTGAAGTTTTGTTCTCTCACTCTCTGTAAAGGTGGAGGTGGCGGCTGGCAAGACGTGACTCTACTTCCTCAGGCTGGGAGGTCGCTCCTGGAAGGTGGCGAAGGGGGACGGGCTTGTCCCCAGGCACTAGCCAAGCTCCAGTGGGCCACCTCTGGTGGCTTTGGTGGGGGAGGAGGAGCTTGTACCTCTGGTGGAGGAGGCGGAGGCTACAGAGGTAAGTCTACTGAAGGAAGAGCTGTGCTGTCCAATTTTGTGCAATTCGGCGCACCTAAAATTAGAGGCTGGAGCTCTCAGTGCAGAGGAATATTGCTTCACAAAGTGATTCACAGGGACTTCAAGTTAAATTGTGTGAAACCCTCATATCATATCTCTTTAACTGGGGAAATTAGGGTTACAGAAATATGACTATATGATTTCATATTTGAAGGAATACTGAATCCCTTTGTTTGTTCCCAAGTTGCCTGTGGAAAATGCTCCATTTCCTTTTTCTGTTGAAAGGAAATACATTTTTACCTTGCTGAACTGAGCAACTTAACATTGGACCAGTTGATTTCACTAGCCCTGGAACTGGTTGGGTTGAATGAGTGTTCTCCAATGAGGGCATGATGCATATTAATACCACTGGAAGGTTGTAGAATGAACCTAGGCATTAAGACTCAGGAAAAAATGGGGCACTTTAGATGCATCCTGGTTTTGCAGCATGCAGTCAGGCGTTTCTTTCCTCAGGGGGGCATGCCTCTGCTAATGATGATATCACAGCTGGTGGGCAGGATGGCATCTCTTTTGTGAACCCCATTGGAGAGATCTTCTTGCATCCCCTGGCAGGTACAGTGCACTTTTTCTTCTTCCTCGCAGTACTTTTCTTCCTTCTTTCCTCTGCCTCCTTTTTACTTCATATTTCCTGCTCCTTCTCCTCCTGTCTCTGTCTTTTACACATTTTATTCAGACATATTGCACTCTACATGGCAGATGCTTGCGCTACTCATTCCTGTCTCTCTCTCTCTTAAGCCAGGAGAGACGCCAGTCATCAAGTTTAATTGCACACCCTCAGTCCCAGACATTTTCATATCAATTCACTTCACAACCTCTGTGCCTGCTTGAGGGATTAAATCTTTTTTTCCCCCTAGCCTCAATTAGGTGTCTACTTCTGTCCACACGGTTGGACTGTTTGGTCTCCTGCAAAGAAAGAGACAAGTTGTAGTGCCTGTCCTTTTGTGTGCTTATCTAAACAAGATGGGAAAAGCTAAACTAAACCTACCTGTCCTCTTTTATTTCTTATCCAGCCATGGAGAGTCATGGAGAGGTGGAGGTTCAGATCTATCTGAACTGCAGTCACTGCCATTCGGACAACTGTAAGCGGGACCCTGACACCAACCTGCCAGTCTGCCAGTGTGAGATAGGGGCTGTGCTAGCCAATGACAACGTCACTTGCACTGGTAAAATGTGGAGTTTTATCCTCATAGGAAGCTTTTTTGTTCTTTTCTCCTCTTGGTCTTCTGACAGTCAAATCAGAGTTGCAGCTCCATGAATGATTGAAAGTTTCTGATGTCCTTTCTTTACACACTGAGCTGCATCTCTGTCACCATCTCCAAAATTCAGGTTTGGGCTGGTAAAAGATAAAATATATGGAAAGGGACCCAGCATAAATTTCCTGAAAGGGTGCAGCACATCCGATTGCTTTATCTGCAAATACTGAAGCGCAAGTGCTTCACTGGTGTAATATACCACCCAGGGCTGAGTTATTTAAGCCACAAATTACTTCCTTCCACAGCAGTTTCCTGCTGTTCCCCTTTGGCTGATGCCTGGTATTCACTGTTATTTCCTGACACAGTCTCTTGGAACTCCAAAGCATAAAGACTAAGGAAGTTTCAACTTGTGAGCAGTGGTTTTATCCATTAGAGGAAAACTGTGCAATGGATAAGTGGTTCTATGTTTTATTGGTTAAATTTTATCTTTACAGTATATTTCTTTAACATTTTACAAATGTTTTCAGTCTCCAGGGCTGTAAAGGGATTTGCTATAATTTTTAAAAGGTGTGGTCGTGATTTCTTTGTCATTTTCTGAAATAGAAGCATCCTTGAAAAGGATTAATTCTTAAATGCACCTCTGGTTTCTTCCCAATTAATGCATCTCTCCTTTTTTTTTTTTTTTTTCGCAGTACCACAGGGTCCTATCCCAGAGGGACACCTGCCTCTCCCACTCCTCCTAGCTATGGTGGCTATGATTGTGGTGCTTGGAATGGTCCTCACTTGTGGCAGCCTGTCTATCGGTAAGAAGCATCTTTTCACTTGCTCCTCATCATCCTTTGACTTCACTTTTCCCAGTGAAGCCGAACAAAAGAAAAATGCCCAACACATACTGCTACTGTTAATACTTGGAGCTAGATTACTTTGATCCCCCAGGTGGATCAGAGTAACAGGGCAAAAAGAGTGGCAGGAAACATGACTACCACACAGTTAGACAGAAGTCCCAGACAGCAAGGACTGCTCTGGGTTGATATTTGCTAGAGAGAAGAGTCTGTAAAGTCTCCTAGCAGGCATTTCTTTAGCCACAGTTACTACCTCCATTGAAGTCACAGTCTGCAGTTAAACACAGAGCTCGGTCAGGCAGGTGTCATGTTTGACTCGCCTGGCCCTTGCCGTGTTTCCTTGCTTAGCTTTTGGGACCGAGTGCCAGCAAGATGCCTTGTGGACCAGCCCTTTCCTTAGCCAACATGCAAAGAAGCAGAGGATGCCAAAGCTTAATCTGGTGATAAACACTCAATAGGGATAAGGCTGTTTGCCTGTCCTATATTACACTATCGTGCATGGAAATAAGAGTGATACTAGAGAGCTGAAGAGATTTCTTGAGTGTTTGCAGTTATTGACTTGATTTCTTCTTTCTTGTCTATATGGCCAGTATTGTCTTTTTTTCTCTAGGTCTTAATCTTGTTCGCATTTTTATTTGCCCCCATCCAGTTTATCACCTTAAGAGGCAGCAGCTAGAAGGAGCCAGAGCACGACTGCAGAGCCCAGAATATAAACTAAGCAAAATCCGTACGTCAACCATCATGACAGATTACAACCCCAACTACTGCTTCGCAGGGAAGGCCGCCACACTGAGCGAGCTGAAGGAGATCCCACGGAAGAACATCTCTTTGCTTCGGTAAGGCTGGCTATGGTTCTCTGGCACAGCAGGGGAGAGGCAGCCTGAAACTAAGGTGGGGTGGGGCTCACAAGCCTGTTGTATTCCCCACCAAGCATCCAGGACAAGGAGTGGAGGGCCACCTGCTTGGCTAACTGGAAAGCACCGAGTCCAGGACTGCCAAAATATGGCAGATGTGACAGATAGTATAACCATGATACTTCGATCCAGTAAAGAACTCAAGCAGAAATATAAACTCATGACTCTTCCATGAACCAGTTTATGTTACCATTCAAAGCAGAGTGTATTTCAGCTCTGTGTTTTTATATCCTGGATAACAGGATATAACAAGTCCTAGGTAACACCCAGCACCTGGCTGCAGTGCCTTTCCAAATCTAGAGCACTGTTTTTTTTTCAGTGTTTTCTGTTACATGGAGGTGCATGCTAGTGCAATTTTTATGCTCCATATAATCCAAGTGATGCTAGTTAAAGCTATATAAAACTTAGAATGAAGAGTTTGATCATCCTTCTTGCACCATCCGTGGAAATCAACTCAGAGTCTTCCTTATCTCTTATTCCTAATCTCTTTCTTGCCCTGCTATTGCTACATTTCAGACATGGCACTAGGCTTGAGCAGGCTGCTTTATTTGTTCAGAACTATTGATGATCTCATTTCCTTGGTTTAGGGTTGGTACTGGGAGAAACTGCAAAGTTATTTTGGGAGCCTTTGAGAATAAACTGAAACAGACATCAAGTCCATCTCTTACAGCAGGATCTAAACTTATTGTAGGATTGGATAAAAAGAAAACCTCAGCCAGTGCTGGATCAAGGGCCATAATAACATCTGTTCTGTCTTTTTTTCTTCCACAGGGCACTAGGACACGGTGCATTTGGAGAGGTTTATGAGGGGACAGTGGTAGGCATCGCGGGAGACCCCAACCCTCTTCAAGTAGCAATCAAGGTCAGTATCCATAGATTTCTTATACATTAATAGTACCTATAAGGGCTCTCTTAGCTTATTACCATTCCAGTCAGAGAACCATTGTCCTCACATACATAATGTTATTTGTGAACTTTGATTTTAAAGCTGCATGGCACTAGCAGCAGGTTGGAAGTAAAACATCTGTCTTGTTTGCTGCAAACTTAATGCCTCTCAGTTCTGAGTGAACTTGGATGAGAATCTTAGAGGTATAGTCTCTTCTGTAGTCTCCATTCCCAAGACTCAGGAGAGAAACAGCCTTGCCCTAGGTGGGAAGTTGTGTGCATCATTCACCCAGGGAGAGCATAATATTATTAAATTTTGTTAAATGAGTATTTTTTTTCCATTAGTGCTTCCCTCAATGTTCTCAATTTTTTGCTGGGGTGGTCCCCACATTCTTCTTAACAGACATTGCCAGAAGTCTGCTCTGAGCAGGATGAGATGGATTTCCTCATGGAAGCATTGATAATCAGGTACAGATTATTCTTTTCATGCCTGTAGCAAGCAGAGCATATAGAAGCAATGTAATGATTATTAATCCATTTGCTTGGATTTGGTAAAGAATCCAATCTTACTGTTTTCCACCAGATGGCAGTTTAGTAGTGTATGAGCTGCTCTTTTCAGTTGCTTGTTCATCTTGGATGAAGTGTCTGTTTCTTTTAAATGGGCATCTTAACAAAAAGTTTTGCTGGCTGGTTTTACTGGTCACATTCAGAGAAGTAAAAGGATACATTCCTGTACAACTGCGTTCTGGGTTTGGAATATTTTCATTTTCAAAGGATCCCATAGCTATTTTACTAAGTAGAAATCATACCCTGAAGCCCTTGTTAAACTAAATGTCCAGGGAATGGAAATGGAAAGCAGGCTATGCCAGAGGAAAGGTGAAGATTAGCACCACCTGTATAGCAACCCAGATGCCCAGTGTCATCCAGGATGAACACCAGTACCAAGGTGGTGCAGCACAGGTTGTGTGCCTGGGAGTAGGCCTGCATGTTAGGGTTTAAACTCTATTATCTTGAGGGTTTTTTAGAAGAAGAGGTTTTACAATTGAAGAAAGTGCAAAAAGCTTTTTATGGTATGGCTTTCATGCAGTAGCTAAGCATACATGGAGCCTTTTTGTTTCCCCTTTCTACAGATGTGTTTGTCATCAGTAAGTGCTTTGTGCAGTGAAGATCCTTGGGTTTTGGCCCCTTTTCACACAAAAACAGCTGTAAGGTACTCTGGAAACTCTGTAGGGAGGAGATAGGCTCTTGTGCCAGAAACTGGCACAGACAGAATACCGCCCTGTGAGAAGAGGCTACCTCTTTCAGATGTCTCCATCTTTTGATGTCTTTGCAAGCGTGTGAGAAACTCTGTAAGGTCTCATGCACAAGAGCCTCTGACAGTGACCTATGAGCTATATAAAATTTATTTGCCTGGGAAAGATAACGGATTGAGCCATTCCAAGAAGGCCAATGGAATCCTGGGGTGCATTAAAAGGAGCATCTCCAGCAGGTCGAGGGAGGTGATCCTGCCCCTCTACTCAGCCCTGCTGAGGCCACATCTGGAGCACTGTGTCCAGTTCTGGGCCCCCCAGTACAAGAGGGATGTGGAGCTGCTGGAGAGAGTC
>JAWLRI010000563.1:4423145-4502826 GCA_034781795.1 Crypturellus tataupa
AGTGAGGGTGACAGAGCACTGGAACAGGCTGCCCAGAGAGGTTGTGGAGTCTCCTTCTCTGAAGATCTTCAAGACCCGTTTGGATGCAGTCCTGTGCCATGGGCCCTGTGTGTGCAGGGGGGTTGGACTAGATGACCTCTCGAGGTCCCTTCCAACCTTAGGCATTCTATGAGTCCCATAACTACCTCTGCTTTTCCTGGTCTGGCCTGGGTAATACACAGATGCTGTTGTTCGATTCCAGAATGAATCTCATCAGGCAACTTCCCAAAATCTGCAAAAAACATGAGTTGCAGCTGCTGAGGAGGTAACACTGACAGATGGTTTTTAGAGTGCAATTCAATCAAATGATCATGGAATGTTTTGATTCAGTTAGAAATGATACTCCCTCTCTCCCAAATTCCCTCTTATTCTCAGTTCCCACATTACCCAGATAATCACTATCCAAGGGAAGTTCTTGCTTTCTAGTGTCTGGGTTTTACTGAGCTCACTGACTGTCTCAGCTTTCTCAGAAGAGACAAAAAGCTGTCACACATCTGCAGGAGGCACTAGCTGGGCTCTCTTTGGCAGACTAGATACTGAACTGAATCCACCAAGCTAGACAGAAGTGTATTTAAATATCCAGTGCTAAAATAAATCTTCACAGGATAGGATTTTGTTTCACAAATGCCAATAACATGTGGATATTAGAAGTATGTGGTTTTCTTTTCTCTTTTACCTCTTCCTCTGCTATTCAGAGTGTCTATTAACTCTTCTCTTCACAGAGAACTTTGTTTTCAGCTTTTCACACCTTCTGAGAAAGGTTTTCTTGGATGGGCAAAACCAGGCAGCAGCCTCTTCTTGAAGCTCTGGTAGCTGGAGAGGCACTTTCATATGGCTGCAGTTGGGACTTGTTTGGTAGTCTGCGCTGTATTCAACATTCCTTTCAGTCTCAGTCATCAGGCTCAAGTCAGAACAGCGAGTGTGATAGATGCCAGTCAGGTACTAATGTTGTTTCTGCCTTCCATGCTGCTGTGCTCTTGGCGTGCAGTAAGTTCAACCACCAAAACATTGTGCAGTGCATCGGGGTGAGCCTGCAGACGCTGCCGCGCTTTATTCTGCTGGAGCTTATGGCTGGAGGAGATATGAAGAGCTTCCTTCGGCAGAATCGACCCAGGGTGGTGAGTGTACTTCCCTGATAGGCTATTCTTAATACTGCTGTTTTTATTTTATGAATGGGATAAATGCACTGAAACCAAACAGAGTTGTCTGTGTGTCCCAGCTCCTACAAACTTTTGGATGCCTACATCTTTTTGTCTGGTTTGAGCAGATGTCAGTAAGAGAAAAAGAAAGGCAAGAGCTCTAGTCTGTTAATGACTAAGAAGGAAAGAGTAAAGTCCTGCCTGACCATTCCAGAGTGCGCAGTCACTGAAACACAGGCGTAGAGGTACTCGTTCTTGCAGTGCTTGCATCACTTTCTGCACCCTGTGGTGGTGTGTGAGGAACTGAAGTTGCAGCATTGATAAGCAGTAAAGATTGGCTGTACCTGGTCCTTAGGGCTACATCAACATCACCTGCAGACACCTATATTTATACTAACTGAAGAGCTGGACTTGCGTACAGCCCTGTGACATGGATTTTAGTAGATGCAAATGGACTTTTATCAAGTCAAATGTTGTGTTAAAAAAAGCTTTTATTAAAAAAAAATTGTCACGAGTTTTCACAAAGCAGCTGTCATTCCTAATAAAGCAGTGGTGTCAGCCAGGCTCAGTGAATGACTGTAATGAAAGATCTCAGTGTTCTTAGGAATAACTTAGTCCAGGTATGTGCTTCTGCTTCTTAACAATGTGTTGCTGGGCACCTCTGGTAAATAAGAACATATCTCTGCTTGAGCAAGTATTTCAGAAGAAGGTGTGTTAGGCCTGATTCTGCCTTATCTTTTGTCTTGCTGTGCTACATTGGCTAGAGGGAGGCACGGAGGGAACCAAGAAGAGAGTACAAGGGGACTGACTGGTACCTCCTGTCCTACAGCACATGATGCGGGTACACAACCTCTCCACACACAGGCACACACTCCCCCATAGCTGTGACAATGTAGTTCCATGTGTCTTTACTTCTAAGCTGTTACCCACGTGCTGCTAAAACTTCTAGCTTGCTGCCTTCCTCTTACAGAACTAAGTGTGCCACTGACAGTGGTAAATATACCACTGTAAATGCCTTATTCTGGCATTTATAGTGAAAGTAGTGCAGTTTCTGTGAGTATATAAAGTCTGTGAGATCAAGATGGGCAACAAAGAATATTCTTATTTGTATATAATGTGTAGTTAATGTATAATGTATATAATGTGTACTGGAAATGTGTAGTGGAAATGTGAAGAATGGTTACTTTTTAAACATCATGTGAAAACAAACCAGCTACTATATTGACAGTATATTAATTGATAGTGAATAAAATATTTGAATTTCACCTACTACTCACAGAAATGTCCCTATACACCTTTTCTGAGAACAGAATTTGCATAACAGAGCTGCAGAGAAAGTGAACCCCAGCAGCCCTTCCGGCAGAGGGATCCCAGAGCAGGGAGAGTCTCCTGTCCGTGGTTCTGTTTCTCCTTCTTGTTCTTCATTTCCTCTCTAGAATCACCTACTTTATAATATTTCTCACTGGAGGATGTCCAAGGGCTTTGCACAGTAACTCACCTAGCCGATAAAAACAGGACTCAGAAGTTGTATTGCAAATTATGTGGTTTGTGCATGAGAAATTACAGAGATAATGACACCCAGAATCAAAAGCAAGTACGAAAAGAGCAATTTATTTCATATCTTTGGGGGTTTTGATGAGGAACTACCCACTCTTCCCCAGAGCAATGCAGAAGTTCCTGAAGAACCAAGAAACTCCCTACAGGGACAAAAATGACTCCCTGAAAATAAGCAGGTGTCCTGGAGAAAGACTTCTTTCCTTATTGTTCCTTGTTAGGAAAGGGTAGAGATTGAAGGGCTACTGCCAACTCAGTCCTGTAATAAAGCAGCCCTTCCCCTGCTCCTGCCCCGTCTGCTCATGCTCTGCCTTACCTTTCTTGCGTGATTCTGCCTTACCAGTTTCTTTGTCCTTTTCCAGAATCAGCCATCCACACTAACGATGCAGGACCTGCTGAACATAGCTAGGGATATTGCCTGCGGCTGTAAATATCTGGAGGAGAATCATTTCATCCACAGGTGAGGAAAAGCAGACCCCTCACATCTCTGTCTGAAGGCAGGCCATCCTTGTGCGGTTTCCATTTGCAGTGGATGCCCAGAGCTAATCTTCAGAGGGAAGCCAGAGATTTCCCCCACCAACACAGGCTCTGCTTAGGTGTCCAGACTGTTCTCACTGGCTGTTGGCAGCAGTCAAGCTGCGTGCTGCTCTCTGCGCTTTGGAGAGAAAGGAATCATCCTGTTTGCAATGAACATTTTCAGTTTTTCCCGTGCCTACAACTTGCAGTCCACTAGATGGTAGTAGTCTGTTGCAAACTAACTCTAGTATGTAAGAAAATAAGGTATCATTTCTCTTTTCTGATCTCTCTGTATTGACTTGCTATCCCATCAGCACAGGAGAACCCGAAATGTTTCAGTCTCAGACTAGGAGAGAAAAAAACATAGTATATGTATGGCCAGAGCTCTTAAGATTTTCTTCCCAACTCAACAGCTGACTTGCTGTGTGATCTGGAATAGCCTGTATTTATCTGTTTACATCTCTTTCCTCATTTGTAGACTAAGGAAGTGTTGATATGGAAAACTTCAAATGTGAATGAAATAATATAGAAAAGGCAAAGGTTATTATAAGTAGCCTTTAAAAATTCCCAGCTGGTTGTTCTGAGTCCTTTGCTTCTGCTTGGGAGTTCTTTCAGCTCATAATGTTCCCACACATAGTGTGCCATTGAATTCCTTCCCGAGCATCAAAGTCCATGCTGAGCTCAGCTCCTGGCTGTAAAGCAAAGGCGATGCCTGCATCCAGGAGGGACACACAGCGCCTGCCTCAGCCTACACAGAGGCTGCAGTTATGCAAGTAGGCAGCAGAAGCACCCACACGCTCAGGCACATGCACCAACACATGCCAGCACGTAGTGCAAAGAGGTAAAACTAGAGACTGGAGGAGCAGAGGGAAACAAGTAGCAAGCAGCAGCTGCGAGATTGAGACAGAGGATATGTTAGGGCTTTGTGACTGTAATATCAGAGGCAGCAAACTGAAGGGTGTGCAGTCCTTTGACACATCTGCTATAGGTTTAGCATGTGGCCTCAGTCAAGCCTCACCTTTTCCTTGCTGTCCCTACTCTTCCACATAGACTAAAATGGGAATAAGAAGAGAGTAAATGCAAAGTTTGGCAGATAAAGATTCAGAACCTTTGACAGGTAATGGTTAGGAGTATGTAGGTGAAGAAAAGTGCAGTAAAAAAGGATTGTGTGCCTCAGTACAGAGCTGAATGGGTCACAGCGAGAGTCCTCTCTCCCTCCCTTTAGCTCACGTGAAACAGCGGAGCTGGCTGGGTGCAAGGGCAGTGCGGGCTGCGTGTGGCAAAATGCTGCCCGGTGGCCACTTGCTGAGGGTGACTTAGGGACCTTTGGCTCTTTCTCCTCCCACCCAGCCCCTGGATGATAGGGCTGGCTGCAGGACCTCATATGCTGTAGGAATTGTGTAAGGTCAACACTTACATGGTCAGTGATGTGAGCAGAGGTTCCTTCACTGAACCCAGACCAAAACTAGGCATAAATCAGCAGTTAGTTGCTCCTTCCCCGGGATGGGCTTCCTGTCCCAAGAGTAGGAAAGATGTGGTAGAGTCTCCCCAGCCTGAGGGGATCATGAGAGGCCGGCATGGCAACTAGAGGGGTGACATTCTGCACAGGGCTGGCACACAGGGAGAGCATCGGAGCTGCTGAGTCTAAGGAGCTCCAAAGCTTCCTCGCTTTCCCAAGCCGTTTGCATCCCAGGCAGGCCTTTGCTCTGATAGTTTTCT
This sequence comes from Crypturellus tataupa, assembly GCA_034781795.1. Taxonomy (NCBI): domain Eukaryota; kingdom Metazoa; phylum Chordata; class Aves; order Tinamiformes; family Tinamidae; genus Crypturellus; species Crypturellus tataupa. The sequence goes on from JAWLRI010000563.1 coordinate 4,428,113, forward strand.
GGTAATGCAGATATGCATCTCCTGTGGCTCTAGCACATGATTCATTCTGGATAGTCAATTTTTGTCAGCGACTCTGTATGCAGCGGCAGCAGCACACAGCTCCAGATCAAGAGATCTGGCCTTTTTAGCAGAAGCATCTTCAGAGTGCACTATTTTGATGTGTTTCTTTGGGAACATGGTGCTTACAGGCTTCCAAGTAAAGGTTGCTGGGCAGAGGATGCTATCCTTGCCTCTTGGGAGCTGTAAGACCAGGGCAAGTCCCCAGAGCACAGATGGCCTCAAGTCTAGATAAATGTCAGCTTTGCTCTAAGGACCTTGCTTTAGAGTGTGTCTTCATCCTGGAATGAACTCGCTCAAGAATGATTGGAGGTGACCAGGGAAGGAAGAACAACATTATTGTCCCATTTCAGAGAAGTGGCATGTTCCTTGGAATAGCATGTTCCTTGGAAAAAAACACTCTGGCTCAGCTGTTAGATCTCTAGTATAAGCAACCTGGCGGCGGGCTCACTTTGTTTTAACCAACAGTTCAGTAAGTCGGGATGGAAAGAATTCTGTCCAGGCCCTGCAGTGTCCAAGTGTGTGAAACCAGGGAGGTCGGTTTTCAGTGCAGGTGACAGGTATCTGAGAGGGCAAGGCAGCACATTGGGTTTGCCAAAGGACCACCGAGGGCAAGTCTTGTCACCCAGGAATCACAGATGATGAAGGAAGAGAAAGCTGAGCTTGACTTAAAAATCCAAAGTAAATTTTCAAGGCTGGCAGTGGAAAGAAATATATAAGTGGTTTGAGAAGCTTATTTTTCTTGGCAGTCACCAAGGCTCCTACAGTGCTATGATTTTTTAATGAGTTCCTTTTCAGAACAAATCTAAAATAAATGCAAACCCTTCAGTCTTGGTCACACAGTCACATTTGTGCCATTTGTCACAAGCTAAACCTGCATCCAGCAAATGGTTGTTCCCATATGCAGCTTTGTTTGGTTCCATGGAAGACAGCCAGAAGCAACAGAGCAACCATTTGCCGAACTTGGCCCGATATTGACTTGTCAAGAAGTTTACTAGGATGGCCCAATAGCATCACATTTGTCACTGCAAAGATGCTGCTGAGATGCCGCTAAAAACACTCCTTATAAAGTAGAGTAAAAAAGAAACGCGATATACTGTGGTTGAAGCAATAGGGGTTGGATCTTTCCGAGGTCTGTCTTTCTGAAACGAGATGGTAGTGGGGAATGCTTGGAGATCACTGGGGTAAAAAGTGCAATAGAAATGTGCTTTATTAATTGTGGCTGGTAAAAATGATGATGTGGCTAGCATTAGTTTTTGTTTTTAATAACTGTCTGCTCCTCATTTGTGTAAAATAATTAAGACTTGTAGGACCGGGTCTAATATTCTTTATTTTTCAGGTAGTTAGGAGTTCAGAATTAGAAATATTCTTTTTTTTTTTTTTTTTTTTTTAAGGGACATAGCTGCCAGGAATTGCCTTTTGACCTGCACTGGGGCAGGACGAATAGCAAAAATTGGCGACTTTGGGATGGCGAGGGATATTTACAGGTAAGTGGAAGGATATTTCTGTCTTGTGAATAGCTCAATAAATCATGTGTCATTCTGAACAATGTGAATTGTCCACAAGAACTTGAGAAAAAATCAGTGAAATTGTCCATTAGGTGTCTGAATTTGATTACCAGTTAATTAATAGACTGTGAGTTAACACATTTGTGTCTGTTAGCCAATACATTTCACACTGGGCCCTCCAGAATATTGCAAACATGTGCAAATGCTGATCCAAACACAGATAAATTTACTAGCTAGATGACCACAAATAATCTGAAATTTAAAAAATCCCTGATTGTAAATCCAGAACTTGCTGCATCAGTGCCTTGTGCGCCCCAAAAAATCATCTAAGTCTTGTCTGATTGTCCTTAGTGTCCCTCCCAGTTGCGAACAGTGTAAGATGCTGCTCAGATGCACTTCTTGTGCTGAAGCCTGTTCCCCATTTGGCCCCACTGCTGTGTCCACTCTGATGCAGCTGCGGGAATTTATAGCCATCTGAGCCTGTTCAGGGTATGCGACATCCTCTCTGTGTTTTATCTTTCCCAGAGCAAGTTACTATCGCAAAGGAGGAAGAGCCATGCTTCCTGTCAAGTGGATGCCACCAGAAGCATTTTTAGAGGGGATTTTCACCTCTAAGACTGACACCTGGTAACAAATGTCATCACCTCTGCTATTCAGGGATAAGGGTCAAGAAATCTGCTGCTCATGAAAGAATGTCAGCCTTTAAAGATGTCAGATCTTCCCCATGTCCATTAAAAAGAAAGAAAGAGAGAGAAAGAGAAAGAAAGAAAAGTTGTTCCTGTGCATTCAGTTAGAAACTAAGGAAATGAGTGAGAATTAAAACATATAGTATAAATAGAGGACATAAAAATAGCCATACACAAATGCAGAGTATCTTCTAAGGGTAATCACAAGTGTAAAGAGAGAGCAGTTTAGTTTCCCAATAAGTCTCAATGTAAAATCCAGGCAAACACATAAAATCAACATCAGAGCCTTCCCTCAGCCCCCTGTATCTGCCACTCACTTGGTGACAAGTCCTGCTCGAACATCCTGTAAATGGCTCTCTGTACTGCTCAGGAGACTCCTCTGTATCGTTCTTCTGTTTTACACAGAACAAGAGCAGATTTCAGCAGAAGTCCTTGCTGGTTGCTGAGGAAACACTATTTAAATATCCACTCCCTCATGTAACCTGTTCTTTCTTTAAACTAAGCACCCCCTCCACAGTAGTGCGTGCCTGCAAATGTGCTGGGGGAGAGTTGCCCGGGAACGCCTCGCTCCCTAGATGCAGATTCTTTGGGGTAAGGTGCCGAGCCTGTCCCCTGGTGCCACACTGACACACTGCCCTGCAGTTGTTACTGATGCCGGCAGACACGGGGTAGCAGAGCAGAGCTTAGCTGGTTGTAGCCAATACTAAAGATTTTGAAGAAAGTGCAACTACTCTTGCAACAGAGTCATGTGTGTACTGGAAATTTCTTCAACCTTTCCATCAGATGGTGACTCTTATAATTCTGACCCTAGCAGAACTTCCCTTAACCTCCCTGGCACAAAGCCATCGGTTATTTTCAGTGGTACTGCTTTATAGTCCTCTGGATGACAGGCAAAAATGAAGAGCAACTGTATCATCACAAAACAATGTACTACCATTCTGTTTCACTGGAGGTCTCTGTCTTGCTTTTATTCTTGAGCTTCTTGTTTTCAAATACTTATTCAAATATCTTAAGTCTTTCAAAATAAGATAGAAATCTCCATGTGAGATCCAATGGTTCTTCTTTCTAATTTGACCATATGTAGCAAGGCAGTATATTTCAAGGTGCTCTAGCTGCAGCAAAGGGACAACTTCAGAGTAATTCAACTATTTTGAAACCTCTGCAAAGCTACTTTTGAAGTCTGAGCAAGATTTTCATTGCGTTTTATCAGTTGACTCATAATCATGCTAATTGCTCATTTCTGGGCTTGGCCTAGAGCTCCACTAGCCAGCTAGTAGGGCTGTTGCTGTGGTGTTACCTGAACAGCTTTGCAGAGCAGAAATGAGACCAAATTGGCACTGTTGGCTGTTTTCTGACACAGGTCCTTTGGAGTGCTGCTCTGGGAGATTTTTTCTCTGGGTTACATGCCCTACCCTTGCAAAACCAACCAGGAAGTGCTGGAATTTGTCACCAGTGGAGGAAGAATGGATCCACCAAAGAACTGTCCAGGACCTGTGTAAGTACTTCATCATCCCCACCAGTCAAGGGAGAGTGAATATCAAAAAGCTTAGGCCAAGGCAATAGCATAGCCATTCAGCCAGCAGAAATTAGCCAATTATCTTACAGTATGCTAAAATCTGATATTAATTTAAGATGTAAATATCACAAATTTTGATTGTTTCTTCCTAGGGAAGCAAGAGTGGGAGACTCATCTAACTAGCTTACCCCAAAAAAGAGAACAGAGAAATGTCCTACCGGTTTCTTGCTTCCTTTGTGTGCAAACTGGGGGCTTCAGATTCTGGTACTGGTAACCTGCCAACTGTCAGCATCAATAAGTATACATACAATTAGCAATAGATAAACCAGTTAGGGGTGTTACCAAGCCCTTCTGTGCCAGGAGTCACCAGTGTTTCCCTCTTGATGGAAGTTACCAGAACTTGAGCTTGTGCACGTGCATCCTGACTCCAACTGAGAGACTGTCTCATCAGTGCAGTGCAGTCAGGGAATGGTGACAGCCCCAACTGGTCCCCAGGTGCCGTGTAACTTCTGTTGAGCCACTGACATTTGTACACAGATTTTCGAGCTTCAAATAAGATTTGCTTTAAATCATGGTTCCCCTCGTGACTCAAGATCTGGAGATGCAGAAATGATATGTCCACTTTTACTCTCCTCTTTGCGGCCTGGTACTGAGTGCAATCTTTTAAACGCATTATCTTCTCATACTGAAACAATTTTAACAATTTTTCATAACTATCTTTCCTAACTGATACTTTTTTCTTTGCCCCAAGGTACCGAATCATGACACAGTGCTGGCAACACAGCCCAGAGTATCGGCCAAACTTCTCCACCATCCTAGAAAGAATCAAATATTGCACACAGGTAATTAGTTCTAACAGAATGCATTTTCCAGGGGGCATGTGGCAGGAATATTGCCGAAACCTGATGTTAGCCACTGCCTAAAGCCTTTCCCTCTCCCAGATGTTTCTCCAGTAATGTTTGTGTGACAGGCCCACAGGAGGTGCTTAGGGTAGCAGGCTCTTGCACACTTCTGTCTTTCAGGACCCTGATGTGATCAACACGGAGCTGCCCATGGAGTGTGGCCCAGCTCCAGAGGACGAAGGGAGCACGGTCGTGCGCCCAAGCATTTCCAGTGGGATAGTGCCCCTGCTCGTGAGTCCTTCTCTCACACCGCAGGCACCGCCACAAACACCTGACTCCCCGCGTGCTGGTCATAAGCCTGGGCTGTGTCCGCAAGAGCTGCTGGTGGAGAACCTCAGCGCCTGGACGGCTCGAGGGCCCAGCCTGCCCTGCCTCAGTGATTTCAACAGTGGGTCCTGGCTTCAGCAGAGTTCGAACCAGAAGCTGGAGCTCAGCAATCCACCAACCCACAGACTGAAGAACAAAACCAAAAACCTTTGGAACCCAACCTATGGCTCATGGGTGCTAGACAACATCTGTCGCTCCAGCCCCAGCTCCAAACTCCAAGCAACTCCAGAGCGAGAAGATTCAGGCTTTGATGGGAACTGCAGTTCTTCTCCTAGTTCCCGGGCATCACCAGCATCTCCGAGTCGAAGCAACTGCCCTCACCTGGATATCGGTGGGATTGAACTGGTAAAACTCCAGAGTTTCCCCTGTGGCAATGTAAATTACGCATACGATGATCTGTGCTACAGCACTGACCACCAGCCGTCAGCTTTGCAAGGGGCCAGAGCAGCTGTGCTAAGGAGCTCCAGTCTGCGTAGAGATGAGAAGCCTTTTTGTAAACCACAGAAAATGTCAAGAGAGAGGGACTCTGGGCTGTCTTTGTCAGATGATTTGAGTGTTACACCAGTATAAAAGAAAAGACTCTTCCAGGAACTGTGTGTCTGGAACTGCTTTCTGTTCAACCTACTTACTCAAGTTCCTTCAGATGGGTGATGTTCCAACATCAGCAACGTTCTGCTCCTTCGTCTACCTGCTGGATCCCCAGATCTTCAGACAGCTGCCCTTCTGTTTCTGTCCATCAAGCATGTTCCACTGAACCAGTGCCTCTGCCTAGCTGTAGAGAACAAGGACACTGCTGCACTGGTTCAGAATATGAGCCCTGATGGCCGGAGTCCTTTTTAATCTGCTCAGGTGAAAAAAAGCAATGGACGTACCATCCAATCAACATTTGGATGGAAACAATCAACACAGGCTGTTCTTCTTTGTGACTTAAGAAACCAAAAATGAGTGTTGTGCCAGCAGCGCCCAGCTTGCAAAGGCTGCTGTACTCCCTAGAGCGCTGCACAGGCCTGCTCACTTACTGATGCTGCGCATGCACTGACAGGGAAGTAAATAAACAGCAAGCAGCCACATTTGCCCCTGTTTTCTTAGCAGACTCTGTGAAGATGATGGAAATGAAGCTGCTGTTCAAATTGGAAGCAGTGGGGAAGATGAAAATAATCCAGGCTCCTCTGAGTGTGTGTTTTGAAAGTAAGCAGTGAAGAAAACAAACTCAATATTAAAAAAAAAAATGGTCTAGGTGACAGAGTCCCTTTGACTAGTGAAGAAAATGGGTTGCTTGCCTCAGGGTGTTGCTTTCCTCCCAGGTCCTGGCATGAAAGGGATGGGAAGTTTTCCAAGGAATGGCAAGCTGCATGGTGTGGAGAGAAACAGACTTTCCTTTTAATGGACATTAGTTGGCTGAACTTCATTTTTTAAGTACTCTGGTATTCTGCAGTAACTTCCTGTGCTACGTTGGTAAGCATTAACTAGCTTCAAATCTTAGGGTAGCTGTAGCAGGTGGTGCTCTGGAGCTCTTGTTAGTTTAACTTATATTCTTCTGAGACATACTGCACAGAGGAGGTGCAGAGTGAAAGGGAATCTGTTTAATACAACCACTAGCTTACCGTGTTCCTTATACATCAGGCAGAATAGCTCAGCCTTTTGGGAAGGCTAAACCATTAGCTGGCTTGACACACCTGAGCAGGGTGTTGGTTTCTTTTCAACTTTCAAGCCCAACACCTGGACGTTGCACTGCCAGCCTACCACAGTGGGTGAGAATTGATGGTTGAGGAGAATGGGAAATGACACAAAATGCAGAGCTGTGTAACCAGTCAGAGATGCCACCACTTGCATGGAAGGACCAAAACATTTTCCGAGTTATATGCTGCCTTCACGTGTGATCAGGCTGTCTGCAGTGAAGTTTGTCTTCTTAATCTCTGTCTGGACCCTCTTTGTGGAGAGACAAGCTGCAGCACAAGCTTCCTGCATAGTGAGTAGCTGCATGCACACTCTGAAGACATGGGTTGGCAGGAGAAAGGCTCCTCTGAACGTGCCCTAGAGCATCATTCAGGCGTGGATACTGCTCGTGTGTGGCATAGAGAAGAGTGTGGGGAGTTCAAGTCCATCTTGTGCCTGCAAAGTGTGTCCAGCTCAGGTTTTTGGTTTGTATAACTTCATATTTGTTCCTAGCTTCCTATATTGTCAGGCCTTTGGCTTTAGAATGAGCAGTTTCATAAACTCTCTATTGGACCTCTCTGCTGATGATGGCTGCTTCTAGCAATGACCTTTATGGTAGGGTTCAAAACCATCACAAACCCAGGCTGAGCAGGGACAGCTGGTCAGAGCAGAGGTGTCCCCTTGTGCAGAGGCAAATTCCAGGAGTGGTTTGAGAACAAAGGGGCTTAGTAACCAAGACAAAAAAAAAATGCCTTCTCTCATCCTTCTTGCCCTTTCACCTTGCTGTTAGCTCTGTGACTTGCCCATTGCCTATCCTATCTCCTGGACCCGATCCAGCCTGGTTAGTTGAAGCCCAGGGAGCCAAGTGTCTGTTGAGTTCCAGCAGTGCCATTTTCCAGCTGAATAGCTCAGCCGAGTGCTCAGTCATTCCTGCCGCTTGCAGAAGCTGCCACGCAGCTTTGAACCATATCTCTGGCTGACCAGCTCTGCGTACTGAGAAGCAAGAACAAATAAATTTATTCTTAGCTAACTGGAACAACATCAACTCATCTCCAATATCTTTACCTTCCAGGTTACATTCTTCCCATGCTTTACCCGCTAGCAGCGTTTTTTTGTCCAAAGCTGAGGTGGTGGCTCCCTGTCTGTGCACGTGCAGCTCATCTCTCTCCTCCCTGCACTGGTGACAGGAGAGGCCTCAGTGGAGCACAGGGATCTTAGTGCAGTGGCAGCGGCTGCTGCTCTAGGGCATCTCCCTTCCTGCCCTGTCCTCATGAGGCTCCACTCCGAGGAGAGCCGTGGTGCTCATTCACTTTGCTTTTACAGGCCGGTTATGACTGCAGGCAGGGCTCCCCAGCCATCAGTTTGTGGGGGAGATGGATGGTGAGGAGGGAGATGCCGACTTGTCTGGAAGCCATGGGCAGTTGCAAGGAGCATCACCTTTTCTTTCACCTGGACAGTTTGTGAGGTAGTAGGCATGAGACAGCTCCTTTTCACACAAAACTCCAAGATCTCAGTGAGCTGCAGGCAGGATCCTTGCAGTCCACACAGTACCTAGCTTAAGCCATCTATGTTTTCCTCGTACATATCACTTGTCTTGGCCTAATTCACAAATTTAGAATGGCAAATAGTGATAAAACTAGGTAGCACACTGGGAAGTGAGAAGAGCAAAGTGGGAGCCACAGTTGCTATTACTCATCAATGCCATACGCGGGCTTGTCTGACTTGTCTGCAGATCATCTCATTTTAGAAATAAAACACGAGTTCTTCAGTCCTGTGCTTTGGACAGCAGACATGTTTTTAATTCAGCAGTTGAGTTGAAGTACTTACAGGAAGAGGATGGGAAAAGCTGCACTGAGCCAGGCTGTAACGCTATACAGCCCAGTCCTTTTATCTCTGCCAGTGACCAACAGACATGTGTCTGAAGGGCAAAGATAAGAGCAGGGTGAGCATGTAGTGATTATTATTTCCTGTAAATATTCTCCTGCTCTACAACAGTGTCTAGCTCAGGAACCTACTGAGCCACCGGTGGTGTCTTGTAACAAGACAGAACATGGATGTGCACATACTCAATGAGCACTAGAAGAAACAGTTGGAAATTTTATAAGAATTAGTAACCTATATTTTATTTATGCTCTTAACTCCCTCAGATTGAAATAAACTATCTTCTGTCTTAACAGTTATTATGCATCCTCGACCTGAAAAATATTTGTGTATCTGATCTCTTAGCTGCGTCTTAAAAGCCCTCACAATAATGATTTTTTAATGGATATCTTAGAAGAACTAATGCTAATATTGCTCCTGTTGTGATGCTGAAATGTTACATGCTTTCCAAAACACACTTATCTAAAAAGAAAGGAAAAAAAAGCAACAAAATCCTATAATGCCATATAGCACAACATTCAAATCCTACAATTCTGAGAAGTTTGAAAATCACTGTTCCCACAATGACAGATTCCACACAGTGCCCAAGTTCTCTCATTTCAAAATACATTCGGCTTGAGATTCTGTCCCCTTGGTTTTTAAGGAGATATTTTTAATGAGTAACAAGAGTGAACCTGCATTGTCAGGGTTATAATAAATTACATCATTGCCAATTGAAAGACAAGTTTTTTTTCCCCCCACAAAGGAATGACATAAAGTGGAGGTGTGTGATTAACTCAGTCCTGTAATCCATGTGTAAAGTCTTCCCCCATATACAATCAGCAACCCATAGGAATATTACAACTTACTCTTCTGGGTGGATCTTCTGACTTTTAGCATAGTGCATCTACCAGCCTATTTTTAAATACTGTGTGTGTCGTTATATTTTGTTCTAGGCTTAACATTGATAGTTGATGTTGCTTATACAGCCTCCTCCTTGCATTTTAAAGAGGGGACTTTTTAATACAACATTAAACAATAATGTAAATTTCTTTTCCTCTGCTTTCTTTTCACTACTGCTGATATTTTGGTTCTGATTTAGCTTTGTTCTTTTCTACTCTCCTCTATTTATTTTAAAATACGTTTTACATCTTCATTTTCCCTTTAAATTCTTTTTTAACTGTGCACAGATTTAAAGTGTCCTCTTCTCATCAACTCTTTCTCCAGTTAAGATCTCCACTAATTTTCCAGGATGCAGATCTGCACTAAGAAAGCTTTGCAGCTATAATTCACTATGAGCTTTTGCAAGTTTAACTTATTCCACCTCCAATACCCCCGCTCTCTCCTTTCCCTAAAGAAAAGAAAATGCTCGTGGAGGAGTATGGTTTTCCCCAAAGAAACACATTGGCACCGCTCCGTCAGCAAGGACTACACCTCCTCACAGCCCTGAGCAGCAGCGCTCTGCAAGGCAAAGCTGCTGCTCTCTCCTTCCCAGGCTCACGCGGATACCTTAGGGGAGACGCCACTTTCGGCAAGTCTGGTCCCACAACTTTTTCACTTACTGCTTTTGATTTGTCATTACCTCTGAACATGGCACCGCTTCCTGCCAACTTACCCTTTGGGTGACTACTGTACATAAGTAGATGACAAGCCTGCTTCTATGCAATTTAAAGTTGGACAAATGTATACTTCTATATTTGCAACACAAAATAAAGAGACACTAATGATGGTTATTGTGTCTCTCTCTATTGAATACTCTTTGCACCTTGGTGTGAGGACACTCTCACTAGCTGAGAAATGCTGCCAGTCCTAGAGGCTGGAGCCCAGGAACACAGTACGGCCTATTCCCTGCCCATACATGGACCGGCCCTGTGGAAGCTGGACACTCCAAGGACAGCAAGTGCCTTTTCATGTACTACGTGTCTGTGAGTTTTATATATATATATATATATATATATATATATATCTTTTATATATATATATATATATATATATGTAAGGTACTGCAAGACTATGAACTGTGATTTTTAAGATCAAACTTACCTCTATGAAAGCTGTCAAATGCTGTGTGGATCAGGTTCTAACACAAACATACCTAATGGGTTGTGGCTTTAACATCTTCAAGACAGTTTCATTTTAGGAAATATTAGATGCTAAAGGCAAAGCAAAAGAAATGCTGAAAGCAGTATTTTTCCTTTCTTCTGTGAAGTTCCTGAGGAAAAGAAACAACTCTCCCATGACCAAATCACAATTTCTATCTTTTTGGTTTTCCTCCACTCTCATTTATTTAGTAGCATACACACTCTGGAGTAACAAACACTCAACCAATATAGTCAATGTCCAAAATGACCATGGTCAGCATTGCATTGTAGTGTTCAGAACGGATGCACTGTGGATGATACAGGCCGTTTGACCTCAGTACCTTAAGAATAACAAATAATAATACAGCAATACAAAAGAAGATAAAAGCAAGAGCCCGCTGAGATACTTAGGGGTTTGATCCAACTCACTCCCTTGGAAATCTTTCCATATATTAGGAACTGGATCAGCTGATGTTAAGTGAATTCCCTCTGTAAAGAAGTGAAGCGTGATCTGATTTGTACCACTTCAGTTATATTTCATCCAAATTTATAACCTGATGAAACCACAACACACATCATTTTTAATTTGGACAACACACTTGTGTATTTCTTTCTATATTGCACCATGCTGCAAAGAATCTCAGAGCATCTTGCAAGTACTAATGAAGCACAGCCTCACACCATCCCTGTGAAGTAAGCAGGTACTTTCCCATCTGTAAAACGAACAAAACGGAGGCCTAGGAGATAGCTGTAAAGGCCAAAAAGCAAGTCTCTGACAAGCTGGGAGACACGTGCTACTGCTAGATTCACCTGCGAGTGATGCCACTGCAGCAGTGAGCACTGCTGCATCTAACAAGGGAGGCCCCTGGTGGCGCCCCAGGTCAGGGCTGGCTGCACAGCACCGCAGCGCCTCAGGGCGCATGTCCCACGGGCGTCAGAACCACCCGTGCTTCCTGTGTCTCCACAGTGAGGCACGAGGTCAGCTGAGCTCTCTAACGAGAGCTGCGCCCTGGACTTGTACACAAGCCAGTGCCTTGGTTGTCGCGCATCTTCTACGGTAAAAGCCTGCACAAAGGCATTGTGTTGAAACCTCAGTAAAAAAAGTGCGTTTGTGATGATGTGCCCCAGAGTGAAAGGCAAGGGAGTGTGCACAGGCAGGCAACTCTGAGACATTTGGTGAGTCAAAGTATCTAACTTACCCTGTGGAAATTTGCTCATGAGCTCAGTCTCCAGTCCCTTAATCTCCAGTCCTCATTTGGAGTTCTGCACTTGCAGTTTGCTAATTAAAAGCTCCCTCCGCTTTTCTCCTATTAACAGCAGCAGCACATCAGATTGTGGCTTCCTCCCTTCTAACCTCATGAAAAGCCAAAGGCCATTTCAAAACAAACATATTTGGGCTATTTCTCATCTAAGCTAAATTTCTAGTCCAGGGTCTACTGTAATTACAAGTCATCTTTTTCTTTTTTTTCTCCTACCCTTTGCAACTACTGCAAAGGAATGGCTCATTTCCCATATTCTCCCACAAGATGGTCTGTACTGCAAACCATTCTTCTAGGTACTAGCAGCAGTGGCTGTTTTGAAGCTACTGGTATCGCACTGCATCTAGTTCTCCATTTGAACTGGACATTCTAAACATTTATGACAAATTGTCCTTTGATATTTAAGAATCGGTTTTTTTACCTTCAAAATCCTACTCCCCTCTCCTCTCTAGGTTCACGTGTGTGATAACAGAAAAAAAAAAAACTTTAACTCTGGAGGTTAATTAAAAATAAACACAAAAAACACTAATGAACTGTATCACTGCAGCAGTCTAATTTCTAACTTTTCTAGTTGTATTTTTAATTGTCGTAGGACTGTTTGAATTACAGGTCTATAGAAGAGGTGTTCTTATTAAAGTTCTCTCCTGTGACACCTATTTACTTCCTATTCTCTTCAGACACTGCTAACAAATGTCTTACCTGGTGGCTGCAGGAAAGAAGAAAATTTTTAATTCTAAGAAGAAATTCACCACAAATTAATTTGTCAGCTCATACAAATTCAAAAGTTGGGATACACCTGGAATAATACATGTGCTTGCTCTTGAAGGATTATCTTCACTTTTAAAAGAAATTAATTAACGTATCATCATAATAATACTGAGAAGGACTCTGTGAGGCCGTAGAACAAATGTTAATTTGCAGTGAGCTGCAAAAAATAATTACCAGTCTCAAACAGCTTCTGTTTTAAGCTAAAATGTCTCTATGTCTCAGTGCTTCCTACAGAATCTATCTTGTTGAACTCCTCTGAGCGAACAGATTGACAGTATTTATATTCTGGTAGCATTTATACTGCTAGCACTTCAAGCACTGTTCAAGTGGCCAGAGGCAGAGATGCCGTCACAAGAAAATGCATCACTTTGGTCTGTCTTGATTTTATCCCATCAAACTGAATGTTGTGTGCTTACACCGGGGCCACAGCAAACAAACAAACAAAAATTGCCCACAAGTGTTCCTGGGACTCCACATAGGGAATAAGGGATATGATATATGACATTCATTCCCCCCAACCCCCCTAAGATAACAGCTGATATCTCACAGGAAGGATGCCTAGGAATGGATCTCATCATTAGTGTATTGTTGTAAATGCAAGAACGTTTCCCTCATGATCTCCATGTTGGTCTATATAGTCAAGTGGCAGACAGGATTGGGATGGGATGAATAGGGCCAAGAAGTCACCTCTTTCACATGCATTAGGAGAGAATCAAAACAACAGTCTAAGAAATCACACTGGTAGCAGGGTTACTGGTGTGTGTACATAGGGCTTTTAGCTTTAAAAATAATCAAATCCTGAAAAAAATCCTGTGTCCCACACCATGCACCAAAAGAAATTCATTACTGAGTTCTCAGAACTTCGGTTCAGCTGCAAGAGGCCAGCCTTGCCATGCTGGACACTTTTTTTAAAAGGCCACCCAATTCGAAAAATCAAATGTTTTTGAAGCCAATCGGGTGCTGTTATCTCAGTAGAGATCTGCCATCTCCTGAGAGGCTATGTAAAAAGCAAAAGCTGTTCTGACAGAAAAGAACTGAGGCTAGTGTAGGGAAGAGGAGGAATGGTCCAACAGCAGTTACTACATCCAATCATTTATACAATCTCTGCTACAAGAGATAGCAGAGATTGCTTTTCTCTTTGCAATCCCCTTGGTCCAGGTTTCTTACATATATCACCAATTCTCACGGTGTGCACACTGTAACACAATGCAGCAGCTGTTGTTGGCTCAATCCATAGTATGCATGGGAGCAAGGAGACTTGGAATTTGGGGAAAAAGAAAACCACTTGCTGGTTTCAAAATTGTGCAGTTTTCTGAAAAAAATCAGCCACCCCTCCCTTACCCTGAATCCCAAAGTACTTGCTCTGGTTTACTGAGAGGTGACCTTCAGTCACATCTGTTTGCCTGAAATCAGAATTGGTCTGGCTTTCCCATACAGACCTCTTGACTCACGCTGGTGTGATTCCTGAGCGTGCAGATCCTGATTCTCTGCAGACCAGTCCGAAGTTAGGCCGGTGCAATACAGACCAAGCTGGAGTTGTTCAGGTTCAGAGAGATGATGCAGTCATTTTGATCACTAACAGCTGGGCTCTGGAGGCAGCTCCCTCTGCAGTGTAATGACCCCTCAAAACTGGGAGGGAATTGAAGAGGTTTCCATCTAACTGAGTGATCCCAGTAGAGCGGAAAGTTACAAAGCAGCCCTATGAGTTTTGCGCCACACTCATCATCTCATCTTTCAGTGATGCTTTCCAAGATGCCAATCAAATTGTCTAGTCCCAATAGGTACCCATCTTCCCTGTTGCCTTCTTGCCATGGAATTCTGTGATCCAGTGTCTGCCCATCAGGTAGAAGGGTGGTCTTTCCAAAATCAATCAGCCACACATTGGCATTCCCACTGTCGTCATGCACAAAAAGCAATGAACTTCCAACGACCTGACAGACAGATGGGGACAATGTGGTTAAAAACCAAACCAAACCAAAAAACACTCAGGTCTCTCTCTTCCTGCTACCATCACCTCCTCAGACAACCTCCTCACCTGTGACCAGGCAAACTTTCAGGCTGCACTGATGACCATCACATCTCTTATTTGCATACAAAAATCATTCTGTAATTTATAAATGGGTATGTAGATGGAAAAAGGGACCAGCAGACAGAGAGAAGAAATGCAGTTTTTCAGCTCACTTGGCAGCAGGTCTCAGTTTTAGTGATCAGTAGTCCCTGTCAGCAAAAGACAGGGACTACTTTGAAAGAGAGACCATGACCTATGATAAAATTGCCACTAGTGACATGTGGGAATCAACACTAACAAAATAAGATGTTTGATTTCAAAATCTTGAGCTGTAGCAAGTAGAACTTATAATGCTAACACTGCCTTCACTACAGGAAAACCTACAAGGAGAATATATATAATAGAATTATACATTTTTTTTCCATGTAAATCCTCTCTATTACTCAAGCTCCTTTCTACTAATATGGCGGGCTATTCTGAAGTGCATCTGAATGACCAAATGAAGCAAGAAGGCACCTCCACACAGGCCTGCACTCACTGCTCACCTCATGTCGCTTGAAGAAGTCTGAGGACTCAAGAATGACATGAATTTCCTGCAGACGTTTGAGGTATTTTTTCTGAAAGAAGAAAAATAATAAAGACAAACCTTTAAGCGGAGGATGAATTAAAATAGTCTGCTTACAAGAATCATTACAATGAAGATATCATGTTAATTTTAGGCTAGATGTCCTTTAAAACAACAGACTAATCATTTTAAAGCCAATCAGAAGATAAATACACTTCAACAGACTGCCTTTGCAAAACAACGGTGCAGAGTTCCTCTGCTGCTATGTGCCACAGCGAACACCCTCATCCGCCTTTGGCTTCGGATGCAGTGAGATAGCATCTGGCTACAGATCCTCTGCACACTTTTTTTGAATGAAGAAAAAGGAAGTTCCGAGCAATGAAAAGTCTTTCACTTCTCAACAAGTTAAAGAGAATGAAACTATATTAGAGACAAGGAGCTCTAATCATGCAATGAGGAGGAAAAAAAAAGTCTACTGCCTAAAGCTTTAGTAAGCATCTTCAGTGCTGCCCTGTGGTACTGAGCATGCTGTTTTTGAAGAATTGGCCTTGCCTCACAGTGGGAGGCCATGGTCACATACCACCGCAGTTTCATTTGAAGTTCCAAGGACAGAGCCACGTTATGCCATCTACCACATGCCTGCCCAGCTACCCTTGAATAACCTTGAAGTAGTTTACAGGAATTGCTCCGGGACCAACTCTCACACGGGGGAACACAGTGAACCCCCAATCTTACTTCCTGGCTCCTGCGCAGGTTTCATCCTCCCACAGGTCAATATAACCCTCTCTTAGTCATCAGCATCCTCCCGATACAGCACACACTTATGGTGGAGGGTCAACACTTATGGTGGAGGGTCAACAGCAAGCCACAAGTTAGTCTTGCTTCTTGCCAGCACAAGGAACACAAGGTGAACTCATGCTACTCTGCCTATGGCAAAAGTTGCAGCAGCCGATCTTAACCAATTACTGCTCAGTCTGCCAAGGCTCTAATTCCACCTGCTAAGAGGACCAGAAAGCTCAATCCATTTTCTGCCTTGATAGTTTCCTAGAATGCTCTTCTTCCACAGGAATCATGGCCTCAAAAGCAAGCTGAAGCAAGCAAAGAGCAGTGTACTGAAATAATTCAGACTCACCAGAATAGTTGTGTTACCCTCAATGAATTCCACAAAAACCTGGAGGACTTGCTCCTGTGTCTTCGTAGTTTTGAAGTTTGTGTTACATGTTCCATCTGCTTTCTGCACAAAAACACACAAAGAGAGAGAGGGTTTGTACTGCACACATCATTCCTCTTATTCTCACTAACCAGCTGAAAGTGAGCAGCTGAACAGGAAGAGAAGATAAATGAAGCAAGAAGTGACAAAAAAGAAACACAAGGGCTGATTGAATAGTTTTAAGCAGTACTTAATTTCCTGTTGACTGCAGTTTTCTTTTTTGTTTGTTTTTTTAATGAAGATATTACCAGCTAGCAGAAGGATTTTCCTCTCATCTCAGCAGTAGCAGTGCAAAGTTGAATGGGGCAAAACACAACATCTTTTCATTGTCTTCAATGTAGCTTGGTGCAGGCATTCCCCCAGCTGGAAGTGTAAGGGATGTTCTCAAATCCTGTTTTCGTTTGTTATTATTTTATTTTCTCTTCAAATGGGAAACCTAAAATATTGCAGGTCAGACTCTCAGCTCCCAATATGCCTTTGCACGTTGACATGACATAGAAGTCATAGAATGGAAAGCTACTTGCGGAGAAGAACTAAGGATCTGCAAAGGGGCAACAAGGAATGTGCAATTTCGGCAAAGGACAAGGTGAGCATTCATCCAGCTGGTCCTGCACAAATTCAGAATGTTTTTGTACTAAAAGCTCAACTCAATGCAGAAGCAACCTGCTACTGAAAGACAG
Source organism: Crypturellus tataupa (assembly GCA_034781795.1). Taxonomy (NCBI): domain Eukaryota; kingdom Metazoa; phylum Chordata; class Aves; order Tinamiformes; family Tinamidae; genus Crypturellus; species Crypturellus tataupa. The sequence goes on from JAWLRI010000563.1 coordinate 4,445,196, forward strand.
CAGAGGCTTTGTGTCCTGGTAGTGACCTCTCTGTTCTTTGTCCCTTTTCCGTCAAGCGACACAAAAAGACATTTTGAGGACATATATATAAAATACAGCAGTTGTTGCAGATAGTAGTTTGTATCTACCAAAAGGCTGCAAGAGCATCACATCACATTTTTCTCCATCACACCAGTCCCTTATATCCATTATAGAAGTAAATCAAATTAGCCACAAAAATATGTTCCTTCCTACATGTTTAAGATACTTGACTAAAGCTGGATAATTTCAGCCCTGGTTTCTGTAGGTACAACACTATTTACTGAGAAGAACTCAGCCTCTGGCAGGTACATAGAACAAAAAGATAATGCTAAATTCCCATAATTTTCACAAGAAAGTGAATTAACTGAATGGCAAAACTATGCAGAACAGCCTCCCACCTACCAGACTTTATAGCTGCAGAATAAACAGAATTTTATACCAAAGCTGTGGATCAGATACAAGTGTGGTTCAGGCTGACAAGATGTGCAAGTTACACAAGAGAAGTTCATTAGGCAGGCAGTGGAAGTTAGGAGCCATCTCAACCAATGTATGGTAACGCTTTACGTTATACAGAAATTTGGAATTTAGTTACTGCCTCATATCATTTCCCTCAGGAATAACAAAATATTATTCAGAGGAAGATTACTGTAAAAATAATTTCTCTTGTGCTCTAAATACCGGAGCAAAGTTTGGAATAACCTAAATCCCCATCAGGAACTTGTCAATCTGCTCCTTGAAGCTGTGGCTTTATCAGTGTTTCCACACACACCCCGCACAGAGAGTTCGTTGCACAGTCCAGCCAGCCACTCGCCTGGGGCATTTCTCACTAGACAGGACAGTAACTCAGGTAGTAGGAAAACAAGTTTGGTTGCCCCATAAAATAGTGCTACCTCTCTCTTAGACACCTAGCTCTAGCTCCACTTCTTCAGTGGACTTCTCCTCAAGGGCCCCAGGTTAAGGCCACCACACAAATGGATTTACAACTATCTATCCAAATCTATTGTTCTCTTGTGAAAATGGCTATCCCTGACCTACAGCTAAAGTAGCAGTGACAAGGTAAAAAGCAATTTCACAAACTGCATAATGGTATAATGAAAAGTCAAGACTCCTGAGTCTCTACCTGCGTGTGTGTTAGTAACACAGTATTAGAGAGACACTACTTATGAAGCTTAGCACTCCCATCTCTGCTAGAGAAGAAACCTGCCTTCTGAAGCCAACAGGCACAAGAGACCGAACGTCAAGTGCCAGATGTAAGAAAAAAAGACGGTTCCACCTACTTATAAAAGCAGGAGTGACATATTCAGTGAATAAACTTGGCCTAATTTCAGAGATATGGAAGTGATTCCAAGAAAAGAGATAGATCAACCAAAAGAGAAAAGGTACCCCACTGATGAGAGAGGAGTGCATACAGTGAATCAGATATCATTCACAGGGAGCCACCTCACTGAAGAGCTTCTATGATTCCACCTTCTTTGCTTCTTGCTTCAGCAACCACTGAGTAGGAATATTGCTGAATAATCAAACTAACTCAGGGAGTTTCTCCCTATACTTAGGGAGAACAACCCTCCTGCTTCCCTTCAGTCACCAGTTGGCAACACTGATGCTCAGAGGCTCTTCTCTCAAAATGAACCCAGTAGGGTTCTGCTCCCTACAGATATGCAGAACTGAACGTACAGTTCAACTACAGTAAAACAGCATGGAGAGTACTGACTGGCTGTGTTGTTTAAACAACTCTCTTCATTTCTCCATATGCAAAATGGAGAGACTGACAACTACATCCCCATAACAGCACAGAAAGGGAGAGGAAAAAATAATGTAAGTATTTCAAAGGATGTCCTGTGCTGACTAAAAGGTTATTTATTTGTGCCCTGCCTTGTACTGTTACAGCACTGTCCCAACAGGGAAACCGTACATTGGAGTGCCATTCTGCTCCTCCCTGCCTCTACAGCCAGTCTGACCAGAAAGAACAAACCAGGAGGTGTTACCTCCCCTGTGCTTCCCTGTCTCACTCATTCTTCAGGACTCAACATAATTCTGCAAATCTGTATTGACCAAAGCTCCTTCCAAGAAGCTTGTATAGAAGATCTTGAGAATATCTGGGTTTCTAATGCCACTATAGAGAACATCCAAAAACTTAAGTGATACAGGAACTAAAAGAGGTACCTTGATAACATCATTAAGTGTCCAAAGAATAAAACAGGACGAGTCTTGGGTAGAGTGAAACAATGATTTATCACCTAAACATTTCCTGTGTGAGGGTGCCCTGTATCTAACAGCTGAGACAGGGTAGCAGAGTGTGCAGGGGAGACAGTACCACATGAACTAGAAACTGCCAGATTCTGTATCGCAGCAGGAGAATCTACGGTTGAGGAAGGAGAAGATGCCATGGGAAAGCAGAGGAAAAAAAGAAGTGGCTAAGAAGTCTGTCAGCTTCACTCTCTCTCTTCTATTCCTTTCTTTTTTCCTATGTCCTTTAACTATGGAATGAAAGCAAAATTAATCCAGTATCTTAACATACACAAGTTAAACTTCATTAGGGTACAAGTGTGCTCTGCTGAACACCCTGGAAGTTGCACAGCATAAGCCATGTCAACTTCTTCACAGCTGGCAAGTCATGAGGCTTCCCCTAACAAGTACTGCCCTAGGGAAATGGTGGATTTGGGCAGCCTCTGTCCCCCACATTTCTGCAGGAACATTGCCTGCCAAACCTGAGCGAAGCAGTTTAAGGGCAGCTTCCATAGGCCTATGCAAACGGAAAGCACACTTCTGAGCCACACCAAGTATCCGAGTGACGTGGTTAATATTCTGAGGGTGAGTCCAAATAGGTTTCTGATACTGCCACAGAGCATGACAAATGTAAAGAATTGATGACTACGATATAAAATTGCAAAGGCTCTTTTAGGGATCTAAGTTAAGCTCCTAGAAAGGAAAAAGAAGTACCTTCCCTCAAGATCAGCAGATGAACTTGGTTGACGCAGAAATTTTATCTTTGGTTGTTCTGGCTTTATTCCAGCTCTATCTATAGCGATTGTTGACATGTACTTAAATGGAAAAGGGGTTTCCTCAATCCCAAGAATATCCACCTAACGCTTTTATCCTGCTTTGCACATAAACATAGCTGAAATAGAACTGGCTTTACTGTGATTCACTTGGAATAAATATGTGAGATCCTAGAATAACTCTTGGTTAAAGAAAAAAAAAATCCATGAGGAAAGGTGATTATTCCATCAGTTCTGAATTTCTCCTTTTATCAGTTTCATTTGCATTGCACCTGCACTGTACTTCTTGCATTCTTTCTGCAGTGTCTCTGTGCTTAATCCTAGCATGGATGACGCGCATCTGATGACCAGCTTGCTTGACCACTACTCTGCTTTAACTAGAGTGGATGCTATAAAGCCACAATACACTAAACTCAGTTATTTCAATTAGTAATGGTTTATATAATCCTTTGGAAACCTGGCTAGTGATGTATACTAGCTTGTTGATTAACGAGAAAATCAGGCAACATTCAGGCACCAAAATAGTCAGAATTTGAACTATTTACCTTAATCCCTTCGATCCGGAAGCCCAGGTTGGCACTGGAGCTGATGGTTTCCCTCCATTGCATGTATCGGGGCTTGGTGACAGCATGTTGCGCGTTCTCTTCTGCTGTAGGAGCAAGAGGATCCACTTCAATCATTTTCTTGTACATGTCCTTACGCAGCTTTGGTTTCTCACGCGCCTTTGTCAACTCTTCCTCTAGATATGTCCTGCAAAAACATCACATCCCAACAAAATTGCAAAAACTCCTCAAATACTTATTTTACAACTTATGATAACTGGTCTCTGAAGAGGTCAGTCACAAAAATAAGCACTATCATTATCCATTTGTGTATAGGGAAAACTGAAGAATACAGATTAATGGTTGATCAGGGTTATTTAGTGAAACAGTAACAGGAGTTACCAATCTTGTCATTTATTTCTTGCTCTAACTATGACTTTACTCACTGCTACACGCTCTTGCTATATCCTGCTTACAAAATGGAAGAAGATTTCCATTCTTCCATGTCACAGAAAAGTATTTTCAAAGGATAATTTTAAAAGACTAGGTAGTTGAATATCTAATTTAGCCCAGTGACTCTAAATATCTGAAATAGTAGCAAAAGGTGAATAGGAGAGTTCCTACTTTGAATTGTTACTCCAGGCTACTATCAGATTGCTATCTAAACAAGAATTGGGGACCATGCTCTGAAGAGTACCATGGGGATGTCAGAGTGGGCAAAGACATAGGCCAGTCCTGGGCAGACTGTCAATTTTTGGTTTACAGGAAGGACCGCTATCATTGAGGAGTAATTCAAGCTTTGGAAATGGGTTTTCACACTGCTGTTTAGTCATTCACACTTAGAAAGGGCTCTATTTTATTCTTTGTTGGTTTTTTTGAATCACTGTGTAAGCAAAGATTAAAAAAACAGGCAACGGCTGAATCATGTATTTTTTTCCATGCAGGAACAGGCTATCGCAGGGACACCTTGCCTCAAACCACCCCTGAAAATATCTTGATGTGGATAGTTTTTGAGGCTACAGATCATTCAGTCTCCAGAAACTATGTACAATCAGGCAACAATGGAACATGCTCTCCTCAGGTTGTCAAGACAATTCCCAAGCTAGTAAAAGGCTGTGTACACTGAACCCCAAGGCACCAAAAATGCTATCAAGCTCCTCCAGGAAGTGCATGACAACCTTCTCCCTTCCCCCATGTGCATTCAGGCTAGAAAGCACACACTTTTTCATGCCTCTCACCTGATCCCCATCTTGCAATCCATCACACATGGCCCTTCAAAATCTGTAAGCAAGTCATCCAGCTGAATGTAACTCTCGCCATCTCTCTCCACCACACCATGGAAGCAGGGAACACAGGAGCGCAAAGGATCTTTCATCAGGCGCTCAAAACAGTCCTTTTCATTCTCCGAGAAGCGCTTGAGAATCTTCCCGCTATCAGCTGCCTTGAAACTCCCTGGAAAGAAAATCAAACACATGCTGAGAAGGCTGACCTGCAGAAGAGGAAAACCACCTTTCCCAGCACCCTGGCCTCACCCCCATGATACCAAATAAAGATCCCCCTGAATAGAAAAGGTAACATGCTTCTCACAGGAAAATAAAATGCTCAGGACAAATACAGCCATCAACAGTGAAAATCTATCGGCATATATTTCCATATCAAAATTCATAGTTTTAAGGAGTGCAGCTGCCCTGGGCCATGTGGTTTTCTTCTTTTTTTATGTTAAACTCTTTGTTAGGATATTCAACATTGCAATACTTACTAATGTGCACAGGAAGAAGACACAGGGCAATCTTTGTTAATACTCTGACAGGGTATTTTAAAGCAGCGTATCAGTGCCAGTGCTGGCTGTGAATCCTCCCATAGGGCATGCCTGTGGATTGTCCTTGCACCAAAACAGTGTGGTCAGTGACCACTGCGCAGCCCCACAAGGCCAGAAGCCAAACACAGTCCTTCCTATGCACACATCCTTGGGGACCACACATGTCTAGAGCTCCAGGTACTGTGGCTCCTCTGGAGCCCTGCTCCTCTGCAGGTACAGGCTGTAGCACAATCATTTTGTAACCCTGGGGTTGAACCTCATCCAGTATGAGCGATCCAGCATATGCAGACCAAGATTAGCAGTAATCAGACTGCAGCCTCAGAAGTCACTCTCCTGTCAGCTTTGCACTGCACCACATTAGCGCACTAGAACATAGAGGTTGTTCAGGTACTGCACTAAAGCACTGTAGGTGCCTGCCCACATGTACTAATAAACTCTGCACTAACAGATTAGGCACACAGGCGGCTTAGGAAATGAAGCATGAATCAAGCTTGATAATTGGATTTTTTTTTTGTCTTACCAATAAAACTCAGTTTAAATCAGGAACACACCAAGTTCTACAGACACTAAACTAGACTCAGCTAATTGGGCTGCTCCTTGTGCTCATGTAGTGAGCAATGACAGACTCGTAATGCAAACAAAAGGTCATCAAGTCTGTATTTGACCATGTTTGCTTTTCACTGGAGGGTTTACATTAAGGTGTGGGTTTGGAATTGGTACGAGAAATGCAGTACTCACCAGGGCTGAGGCATGCAAAGGAACAGACAGTTATCCTTTCCACTAAGGAACTAACATATTGGCTACTCACTCAAGAGAAATGATACCAAAAGCAACAGCAGATTGACTGACCTTCAGCTTCACTCCAGTCCCCCTTTTTTCCCCCTTTACCATGTTCTCCACATGTACCACTTTATGAGAAGTACATTCTGGAATATGATCTTCCCCTCAAAGTCTGCCTAGTGCTTCATTGTTTAGCTGCAACTCTTGCCCTTTTTCTCTCCCCACACAGCTGAAAGAAAGATGCTCTAGTTCAGAGATTCGTGTGGGGTCACATGGTTCCCTTTTAGCTACAGGAAACAAGCATCAACCAATCACTTGCCGAGACCCCAACACAGAGTACCTAAAGAAGCACTGAAATAACTGTTTTCCTCACCGCCACCATGCTCGTAAGACAGACAAAACACTGAAGACACTCATCTCACCTGTATGTCCAGCCAGCTGCACCCACGAGTAGCGTTTCTTGAAGGGGCTGATGACAGGTAAGTTAACCATGGTTTTAATCGTATGCCATGCCTTTTTCTGGAATACAGTGAAAAGAAATATTAAATTGCACCAATCCTGAAATCCTGACACCCTACGTGTATCACATAGCCTGAAATTCATGCACACTGAGTTGTCCCACCTCAGTTTGTTTGTAAAACTTGTAAATGTTCAAAGGTGGAACCATAAAACATACACTGTGATCATCATTGGAAAAACACACACATTAACAAGAAGAATGGAAACACTTCCTGCTATCCACAGGAAAACTGTCTGCAAGGCATAAAAAATGTGTCATGTTGTGCATGTCAGAGGCCTGCTCTTACCCACACCTGTCCTTCTCTCTGCCTGAGTCATGCAGGAGGCAGACAGCAAACTGGGAACCCATATAAGCCCACTAAAGTTTCTATGAGGCATGGACAATAGCAGTTTCATACTGTCAACACTATTTCCCCCCAGAGGCCTTCAGCATCACCATGATTAACCGCTCTCACCAAGTCAGCAGGTGATTCTTACTGTGAGAGAAGCAGAGAAAATCTCTCTCTAATTAGGCACTCGGGTCACTCAGCTTCCCTGTAACACCAGTTGACAATGTGCTGTAGGATCTATTCCAGGTCATGGATTTTCCTGCTCTGATCTCTCCTTTCCAGTCCTGTTACATTTTAACAAAGTTGGGCACTGATCTTGCCACCTTGGCTATTCCGCAACACAGCTGCACGTATACCACCGCAGGCAGGCAGGGAAACACAGCAGCTGTGGGGACAATGCCGCTGAGCGCTCTGCCACGCTGCAGGGGAAGCAGAAAAAGCCCCAGGTTTCGGAAGGGAAAGCCAAGTAAGTAAGAATCACTGCCCATAATGACACTGGCATTTACACCATAAAGCGAGTGATCTCCGAGGGCTTTACAAACGAAGAAGGCAGGCTCACTGCGCCTTTCTCTAGGACATGCTGCCCTGCTGAACAAGCAGCAGTTGGTGACAGCCCACAGGAGTTTTGCACAGCAATTTAGTACTGAGGGTTTTTTTTTTTTTGCTGAGAGTACAGATAGTTGGTGGGTAGGCTGGATTTTTAGTAGCACTTATCAACTGCTTGAATGTACTCCCACCAAAAGCAATGGGAGCCACTGATTTCACCAAGAGGAGTTTAGAGCATTGCTTTTACCTTTTTAAAAATCCTACATTCTCTAGCAGGGACACTGATTTAATGATTTAGATGTTAAGCCACCTAAGCCACCTATTGTCTTCTACAAAAGATTTAAAGAAACAAAAAATATAAAAAGCAAAATTGTAGGCAATGCTATGGAGGGAAAATGTAGTTTTCCAGACCACATACAGGCAGAGTCACCCTTCTCCACTCTTGGTCACTTACAACAGGTTTCTTGCAAGGTTCGCTTGTGATATCGATCATTGTGTGATGGCAAAACCCTGCAGCTGTCCTAGGACTCACCAAGGGACATGGCAACTCTATCATTGGCTCCTATAAGATTTGTTTCGACAAGAACATTGTAAATTACACTGCAAATTTAAACTGACATAACAATATAATCTCAATAAGGATATATTTACTGTAAAATAGGATTTAAAAAATTATCTTGGTTTTGAAAGTCATTCAGACTGAAATGAAGTTACTCTTGGTCTGATATATGTTCCTTGCAGCAGTAACACTTCTGTAAACGTAGAGTGCTAGCAACAAGAATCATCCAAAGAAAGTCCCGAACATTTCAGAATTGTGAAAACTATGTTGCACTTATGCAACACGACAGCTGCTGCTGGCTCTGGCTAACCTTTAGTTTAGAAAATACCTTCTGCAGGCTTCAGTGTGCCTGCAGTCTACAGTGGATTTTGAATTACGTACGATTTGCCTTAAAGTGTTCCAAATGGATCCTGTACAGTGCAAACCGTGGCTGGGCTCTATCCCAAAGCTAGCTGTTTTTCAGTGGTCCTGAAGGAAATTCTTGTACATCATTTGGAAACATCCATAGCCTCCTTTCTGGAGAGAAGTGCAATATAAATACTGCTATTGAAGTATTAAAGATACTAATGTATTTAGTATAGTCTATTTGGCAGATCTAGCTGACAGCAGAACCCCTTCAGTCTGCTCTGGTGTTTCTGCTGCAGATGGACAGGGCTAAGTAATTTACAGAATACTTGAAAGTAAACCTCACTAGGAGTTAAAACATTCCCTTTCAAGTTTAAGTTTTTAAAGACTCCAGCTCAATATCCAGGGTATCAATGCTGCCTCCCCATCCCTTAACAGAAGGGAGCAGCACTTCACATCCTTCTCATAAAGATCCTATGCTCATCAATGTCCCTCTCCTGGTATACCACATCCTGCCTGCCTTCCAACGCTTCGTCATAGTTACACCCAAAAGCGAGGAGAGGCATAGGTTTTCAAGGAATGCGCGTCAGCTGTCAGTGCAGCACTGCACGCTACTGGCTTTTCCACCTCCACTCGCCCACTTTGCCTGAGGAAACTGCAATTTATATTTTTGCTGTGGGTGGGAAGGAGAGTCAATGGGCCAAGCTCAGCCTCAGCTCAAGCAGCTTTGGATGCTTGGGTTACAGCTATGGTGGATGCATATGTTTGAACTATTCACACAATAAACACTGCGAGTTTGTTACAATTGCTTCACAGCCCTTTTTCCTTAACTCAGGAAAAGCCTAAGGCTCAAGCTAGGAGGGAAAGGACTGCTGCTTTGGACACCTAGAGCTCTCTCAGCCTGCTGCCATAAGCAGGGGTTCAGCAGATGCATTTTTCTCCCCTGCAATTTCCCGTCCCCAAACTCAGTCAAGCCCTTGCCAGCAAGGAAGCAGAACTGCGTGCTCTTAAGAGCAGTGGCATGAGTGGGAAGATGAAGACTTTTTGTGCCTGTTGTGGGAGGAATCTTTCTCACTTCCATTTCTAAAGCAAGATCTCTTCCTCTTTGTTAGCAATGGATTTGTGTGCTTTTCCAATCACTGTTTCATGAAGCCATAGCAGGGAGGACTTGTGCCAATGTGCAGTTTCAACCCATGTCACCTGCAGACCACATTGCCTCTAGATTACTGCTCAGTCTTCACTGGTATTTTGTTCAGTTTGGTTTTCTCCAATCTCTAATTCTGTGTCTGATACTATCCACATATAGTCAAGGAAAGCTCTTGTTTCTCTCTAGGAGCACTGCCCGAATCAGATGTCTCTGACATCACAGATGTAGTTGCATATTCCTTTCAGATCTGTACACTAAAAGGTTCCCCAAAAGCAGAAGGAAGACATTCCAAAAGGCCTAAAAGTCAAATCTGAGATAAGTTAGCATTTTTTGATTCACTGCATATAAATTACTGGCATACTTTATGTATTTTATACATGCACACATGCATATATACATAAAAGCTACAGAAGGAGCATACTCCTATATATAGGAGTATGCTAAAGAGAAGGAAAGCTAGTTTCCTGTTGCCTAGATAGCAAAAGAGCAGAATCCAAGTGGAGGAGACTGGCAGAACTGACCTCTCCAGTAGGCCACATTGCATTCGAGGCATTGTGGCTCAGTATCTGATGTTGACCTCTTCTGTGGTGTCTGGATTACTCATTTGAATTGCTCTTCCAAACGTGATGCACAGTACTAGAAAGGCTTATTTCCAAGCAGGAGATACGGCAAATTTGCTCTGTGTTAGCACTGACATGTACGGACACGATGGCGAGATCATCAGGTGTGCAACAGCATCTCCAGCCTATTCCTCTCCAGAGAGAGGTAGCTGTTGCCTTAATGTTTATCCCAACAAGAGACAGCTGTTGCCTTAATGTCTACCCCAACAAGAAACAACAGAGATGTCAGCAACAGATAGCCCCCAGCTCCCGTGTGCACAGCACCCCCAAGCCTGCTCTCACAATGCTATGATTATGCAGAAGCACAGGCATCAAGTGATGTCTGCGCAGACAGGACTCGATACAAACCCACCAGCCCCAGTGGGAGCACTCACATACCTTCCCCAGGGATCACCCTCCCCAAGAATTAATCTGCAGGAACTGTAAGGCTTTCCTAAAAGCCTCCCGTAAAGAGGGCCAAAACATCCAAATAGCAGGCTGTTGAGTGGAGTAGCATAGACATTTGATCCAGTTTGTTGTCATTTTTTTTAATGGAGCAGTACAAAATAAGTAAAATCTCTCTGGACCATATGTTAAATGTAAAGGTGATCTACCCTGTCCCCTAAGAACAGCAGGGGACAGGGACCTATACCCTCCTCAGATGAGTTATAGAAAAATGCATACATCCTCCTTATTTAAGGGGAAAATGACAAAGACCTCAGTTCTGCAAATGACTAAAACACATACAGTAACCCTCAGGCAAGCACCCACCATCAGGTAACATACACAGGAATTTGCAGATCTGAATCCCAACTGAAGCAAAGAAAGTAAGCATTAAAAGGCTATGACATGCAAACTAACATGGTGGGGAGGAGGAATAAGAAAAGGTTTTTGTCCAAAAATAAAAACTCCATATGTCAGTCATGATACAGCTAGCAAGTTACTTGAAACTTGAAAGAAAATTTGAAAGAAAAACTTGAAAGAAAAACAGTATGTAGAAATGTAACAAATTAATAAGAGTTCTAAAAGCATTTGTTTTTCCATTATCATCAGTAGGGTGGAGAAGCAGTCTCTTGCCCAAACAGGTAAGTAGATAATTTTGCTAGGCGATAGTAAGCAATGAGCCTGGGATGCTTTTTCTTCCAAGAAAATTTCAGCCGTTTCTTTATGCAAGATTCTGTTGTCTTTTTTTTTTTTTTTCTGTGCACTAGTACAAGCCTACGCAAGCCTACAAAGAGCTATTATGACAGTAATAAACAAAATGATAATGAAAAAATTCATAATTTTTCTTTTTTTTTTCTTTTTTTTTTTTTTTTTTTTAATAAAAGGCTTTAAGGAAAGAAAAGTACTTAATTGTCATTCATCATAATCCACATTCTGTTAAAGTCCTTAAGCCATTTAGGCTAAATTCTGCAACTCTGGGACGTGGGGACTGAAATGTGATCTGTATCACTGGTTGTCACTGCCTACTCAGTGTCTCACCAGCTCCTGGAAAGAACAAGGTTTCTCCACAAGGACTTACAAGGAGTATAAAAAGCCGTAGTTATCACAAAGTTACTACATGTGTTTCAAAATAATTCTTAAGAGCCCTGCATCCAAAATACACAAGCACCAAGTAATACCTTGTTTTGCAGTCTCAGCCAACACTGTGCAAAAGAGCAAGTACTTGAGAAGGTGCTAGCTCTGGGCCCCCTTTGCAGAGCACAGAAACTGTGACAACGGTGACTGGAAAATGCAGCACTTGAGAATGCATCAGAGCCTGCACTGAAACTGCTTTGTATGAGGGGGCCCCAAGCTAACAGTGTTACTAAGCTTGGTATCAGTTCTGCGATATCCGTGCAGAGCATTACTCACTCTCCAGTGGCTCACCTGTATTCTACAGTGCTTTTTGGGTTTTGTTTTTCTTTTGCTTACTCCTTCCTTCCTGGGTCATGCACTACACCTGCATTATTCTTTTTGAGTGACACAAGTGAACTTAAAAATGTCTATGAGATTATTCACAGAGCTGTCATATATATATACGTTTGTGAACAAGTAGTATGGTCTAGTCCTGCAAAATTTAGCTCTTTGTTAATATTTGTTCTCAACAACTTGTTTCTTTTATACTCCTTGTTCATTTTACAGTTTAATTATTGTATTGGTTTTATTTTTTTATAGTATGTGCATTCACTTTAAAACCTCAATACAAAAAGCTTTGATGTTTTTAAAGCCCAGTAAGTTAATTACATCCACAAATTACTTAACTGTTTTATTTGCTTTAGTTTATAAAATTGAAAACAACTTGAAAGTTGATTTGTTTTTAATTCTTTATGCTGTCCATTTCACTCAAGTATTTCATTCAATTTGGAAAATTAAGGTATTCAGATTTGTTCTCCATTTCCAATAGTCTGTGGTTTTATTTCAGCCTTGACCTGACAGACCAGGTTTGCACAGAGTACTTAACTACTGCTTGCAAGCAAGCAACCATACTTTTTTTTTTAATAAACTAAAGCTAGCCTGAACAAACTTTGCAGTTAGCTGTCTCACAGCAGCTGCTGATAGCTGTCATAAAGTGCTCCTATAAGAAATCATTCTGAGCAGACCACTATCGAGACAATTACTAGGCTAATTTAATCACTCTAATTAGATATGCTTTTCTCTGGGTAAAAGTAACCAATAACTACAGCAACATGACAGTAATAATTACAAATAATAACAAATTGTCAACACTGCAATAAGAATCTGCTGATTCCTCAGAATGTTCCACAGAGACAAGTTGGTATCAGCATAATTCTCCCCATACCAAAGGAGTTTTCCTGGGATTCAGCTTCACAGCTATCAGCTTTGAAAGGTGTCTGCGGACTTCACTTTCAAGGGTGCGCAGCTCTGGGACTGTGAATGTGCAGTTCCATTTGATGGGGAAATCTGGGGACTTGTGTGATATAAACAGTATTTTACAAAATAGCAAGAGCTGCGAAGCAACACGCTCTCTTTCTGTACTTACAATTTACCTACTGAGGGACTCCTGTTTGGATTCCTTTCAGTTTGAGGCTTAGTTCACTTGTCTTTGCAGACCAGAAAGAGGCAAGCACTTAACTTGGCCACTGCCAGATCCTGGAGCAACTGATACTTTTATGCCTAATATAAGCAAATTATATTTATCCTTGTTCTTTTTTTTCTTGTCTCTATATATATGTGTGTGCATGCACATATATACAGATAAACACACATAGATATGCATATACACATACATTTTAAATATCTATAGCATCTAGCATAAGCTTTTCACTGCAGTCTATGAAAATTCCATGACTTCTTTTTTTTGTTCAGGTCATAAAAGTTCCCAAGTTAAGGATCACTTGGTCTTCAGGAAATTTAGAGAACCTAATAAGACATCATACTGCAATGGATAAAAAGTGAGGCATATCTGCACTTTCTCTCTCATATTTGCATCACATAAGCCCTATGCAGGGAAACAAAGTACAAGATTTGTCCATAGCTAAAACAAAACAAAACGCTTCTAATAAGAAGTAAACCTGGATAAAATGCACATGCTTTCAGCAGCCTGTTTCTGTACTTTTGCCCCTTATTAAAGATTTCTGGAATCCTTAAACTAAGGAGATTCTCACCGCCAAGCCTAATACCCACTTGGTTGAATCAGACGTGAATCACAAATCAAGACAAGGATCTCAATGGGTGGGAGGTGAAAGAGCAAGTCAACAAGAAGAATGCTCCCCAAGCAAGCCCTGACAGGAGGCTGTGAGCAAACACAATCTTTACGACCAAGTTTCCGAGAGTACTTGATTCAACTCCCAAGATAGGGTGAGGCTCTTGGCGCAAATGACTTAGCCCTATTATTACCACATTTCATCTGTTGTCACTAGACAGAAAAAAAGGGTTCCTGATGCACACAGGAAACATTACTCTTCACCATCTTCCCAGATGAGATTGTTCATCACAAGGCAAAAAAAAAAAAAATATTTTGGCCCAGAATCAAAATACTGCTCTAAAACAACTTACCTTGACAGACAGCCTGGAGTCCAGATTTTACAATATCAACTTGAAAGAGATTGTACCCTGACCTACTAAGAATCTACTTCATTCACCAGACCATGAGAGGAGTTCCACCAACCAACATCCATTTACAATTTGTGCAAATGACCATAACTGGCCTTTTGTAAAGGCAGCTGCATTAACCCAGGTGCTTTAGCTGTCACTCAACAGGGTAAGCTGTCACTGTCAACAGGGTAAGAGGGTCCTAGATCTAGGAAACTCCACACGTCATACTCCTTGGGGTTGTTGGGAGTCTTAATCATTCCCCTTTATCTGCTTTAGTCAAGAGAAGCTCCAAGGAACTGAGGCTTGCTGCTTTCTCACACAAATGACCTTCCTGTGGTGTGAGTGCCAGCTGCAGCAGGAAGGCTAATGATCAGCGGTCAGGAAGAACGCACAGTCCTGAGGAAGAGTGACAGTGTGCATGCTACATGAGCAACCTCCTCAGCAGCATCTCCAATCAGACTGCTAGGCAAACTGCGACTACACCTTCATTTCTCACCATCCAGCCTCCAAAGCTTTGAGAAGAAACAGTGCTCAGCCTGTATTGAGCCCTTGGTGTTTCCGCTTTTGCACTGAACCATGGGTGAGGGCCACAGCTGCTCAACCAGCTTTTGGCAGGTGTATCCTCTGACTGTGGGGTTTTCATTTCCTGTTTGTACTGCAGTCAAGATGGGCTGGGCTAATTCTTCAGAGTCATGAGAATCACTTAATGCAATCTGTGGAAACACAAACGCAAGACAGATGCTTCGGGTTCCTGCATTTTCCTCTCTGTCATGCCTTACCAGGCATTATGCAGTGAGACATGCACATTCCTTGGCTTGCTCTCCTTTAGAGTACTTGGTAAATTTGTCCAACGCTCATTTTGACAGGACAAAAGGAGGAAGTAGAAAGAAAATGATGATCAGAATCAGACTGAAATCCTTGGGACATAAACTGCAAAATCCCAGTCACTGTTGGATTCCATTCGTAATGCCAGAAGCACATTCCCCCTGTGGGTCAGGAAAAGAGCAAAATGCCACAGAGTGAAAGCATCACTCGCCACTCTGCGAGAAGCACCAGTGACCAGAGCTTGCTGACTGTTCTGCAGCAATCAGCACTGGCGTTCTGATCATTATCACGTAAAATAGTCACAATCTTTATTGCAATCCCGGGCCAAAAGCCAAAACATCAAAGGAACTTGATGGCTTTACAGCTGCACAGCCACAAAGGTTTCATTCACTTTTCTCACAAGAATTCTATAAAAGCCAATTTTGTAAGAGACAATACTGCTAACTAAATGCCAGATTTTGATTTTCTCTTTTGGTAAGATAGGCCCGGATTTGCTGTTTGCTGTTTTGAGGAATACTTAAATCTCCAGTTTTCAAAGAGAGCTTTAATAAACCTGTATTTCCCTTGTTGCTACCTACACTACTTGTGCTGTGCTCTGCTCTGAAAAACTCTCTCTAGTGGGATGTTCTGCCACTTGCCCCTATTAAAACCTAAGTGAAACTGAACCAAAGAAGTCCTCTGCCTACCAGGGTTCTGCTAGAACACCAGTCTTGCTAGAAACTGAAATGTTATTACCCAGTAGTAAATGGAAAGTTCCTCAGCATAGGAAACTTGACTCATTTTCAGAGCACAAACATTTGAGATTTATCCAGACTGTCCATCACCCGAAGCAATTTTTTGGTAAATCAAACATCACTTTAGCAGATGGTGTGATAGAAGTAAAGCAGTTTTTCTTAATCTTCAAAGCAGCTGCAATCTAATTCTTCACAAACTTTCTATGCCACAGTTCAGCATCTGTGACCCTCCTCCTTATCCATGTTTGTCATGGGGCTGGGACACCTAGAAAGACCCTACTTTTAGGATGTCAAAAAAAAAAAAAAAAAAAAGTGAGCCTAGTATCCTATTAGATAGCACACAGAATTACCAGTTCCAAACAGGAAAATAGGATAAGTTTGGGGGAATTTCTAAAACCAATCAGCTACACACTCCTTTATATACAGAGGAGTGTATACACACTCCTCTGTATACAGAGGAGGTGCTGGACCAAAAAAGAGGTCCAGTTATAACATAAGCAGAGTCTGTCAATTCGAAGTGAACTGAACATGACCTGAAATTCAAATCTATTACAAAAAAAATGCCAAACCACTTTAGTCAGGTGAGGCTTCTGCATAACAAGATAAACTGTTTTCAAGCAAGAAGCCAGGAAAGAACTTGAAAAAGTTAATTTGCCCTGGGGGTACTCCAGGCCCTTGGGAAGGGTACTGAGTAAGCACTGCGTCTTATTTGCGAGGGTGGTACAGAGGCCCAGCTGTACCAGGCTGCACAGCCAGGCTCACCACGAGCTTACCACTCCAGTGATTTAGTAGCCATAAGCAAATTTCCAGTTCAGACAGATAGCCAAGGGAAAAGGTGGAAATATTTTATGCATACCCTTGACTACATCTCCCTGTTTCCCACTAACACATTGGTCACAAACTACTATTTATGAGACAGAAATTTAGGCTTTGTCTATTATTCTCTGGTCACACTCTTCTCTTGTTGTCCCTAGCAGGATGAGATAGTGAACACATGTTGAAAGCTCACCTTGCCACGGCATCCTCACTTAGGGGCCAGCATAGGACATACAGGGCAATGTCCCTTATGCCTTCGTGACTCAGCTGTAAGGAAGGAATGATGAGTATGGGCTCTAGCATTGTAACAACACAGAGCTCTTGTGCCATAACTCATTTATTCAGTATGAAAGGATGGAAAGCACAAGGGCACAGATAAGGCTGCTCTAGGATTCTACTGTTACCCATTATGATTAAGTTGCACTTTAGTCACTCTTTGCTAAGAGTTTTGGCAAACTAGAGAGGAGATCAGAGCCAAAGAGAGGAGTGAGCCTGGTAATTTTCTTCTACTACACAGGAAGTTTTTGTGACTGGAAGAGCAGTCAAATTTTCCCCATGTTCCCTGGGAAGGGCAAGAACAAATGGCTTCAGTTTGTAAAACAAACAAAATAGTTGTGTGAGATATCTGCCTCTATCATGGTCTAGATCAGGACATTCACCACCAAGAGGAGACTGCGCTAATACCAGTGACAATGAGCTGCAGCATTTTTAGAGGAGCTCCAGGCCCAGGCACCAAGAAAGCTCATCCTCACTAGTTTAAAGATGCTTGATTTCCTGCAGTGCATGACTAAAGTTAGATGTTCCCTTTGTGAACTAGATTTCTACATTCTAAGTATGTCATCTACAAAATTAAGTCTCTCCTACCAAGATTTGTCTATAAATCATTTTTTTTAGAAATCATTGTATACATACGCATTTATACATACATATGTATAAAGAGGTTTCTGACAAGTACTTATTTTTAAAATGCACTTAAATCTATTTTGGTTCTTCCCTAGCTTTATAACTCAGTGTCTAACATCCTAAAATGTCAGTCATTTGCTTGTGAAAGACCTGAGAAACTCTATTGCCTCAATATGGGATCTTGCTCCAGACTCATGCTCTTTCTGCTCCAGTTACAGCAAGTGCAGGTTATAAGAGCTACACTTCAGAACAGTGTTCAACAGCTTAACTAATTAACACTTGCAAACTACATTAGAAGCACTCAAATGAGGCACTGAAGTACCCAAATAAGAAGCAGCATAGTGTTAAGTGAAAAGCGTTATTAGAATCTAAAAATATGCCATATAAAGAACAAATGAGACGTGCAGCTACTGATAACAGTTTCCCATCTGCTCTTCTATCACAATACAAAGTCCAGCACTCTGTCTCTCCTCTTTTGTCTCCCCCTCAAGCCTACACTGGCATTTGCCTCTCAAGAAGTGAGTGAGGTCGCTGCTTCACCTATCAGACTCCAACCTGCTATGCAAATAAGGTCCACCCTGGGCAAAAGAATGCAAGTGTCAACACACGATAGGGCTCTGCTATGGAGTGGGGTGTGGTATTTACCTACAGGAAAGCCACATCCTTCAGCAACCACTTTAATAGCTCGGAGATTTAACATAGTAGCCACGACACTATTCCGAACCACTGTATTGAAAGGAATTTTAAAAAAACTCATATTTAGGTTTGTATGAACACATAACAAAGTATGGGTGTCTGCAAATGAAATGTGGCAATGACAGAGGAATTTAGAATTGAAGGGAAATGCGGAATCTCCACCCTCCCCACAGGAGTGAGGGAGGCTTCTGGGTCACCAGATAGTGGTTTGTTTTCGGAGCAAACCGAGGATCAGAAAAACTCTC
This sequence comes from Crypturellus tataupa, assembly GCA_034781795.1. NCBI lineage: Eukaryota > Metazoa > Chordata > Aves > Tinamiformes > Tinamidae > Crypturellus > Crypturellus tataupa. Next base: position 4,463,658 of record JAWLRI010000563.1, read on the forward strand.
CCTTAAGTCACCACGGAGAGTAGTACAAGCAATCTGGAAAGGAAGATGACTTCTCCCTTGACCAAAAACTACAGGATCAGAAGAGAATTTCTGCGAACAGAACGGCACAAGAAAGAATTCCTCCTCCAGAAGTAGATAGTCCCAGCAGACATGGGACTATTTAAAAATTTAATTTCCATGGGCTAATCTTAAGAAAAGGGTAAAATTCAGGCTTTATCTAAGCAGGAGTGACTCAACTAAAGACTGGAATTGAAACAAGGCATGTGCTTTCTTGAAGGGCTGTGGGTGTCTGAACAATTGTGTGTTGTACAGAATATGTTTCTTCTTCCGCCCTGTAGATAAACAAATGTGTTTACAATCAAGATCCTGGGGAATCCCACCTTTTTCAGAAACACAAGCGTCAGCTGTTGATTATTAAGAATATCACCCAACTTAAAAAAAATAAAGTCATTGCTTATATATAGACCATTTATCCACTAAAACTTTTACCTCATAGTAAAACAGAACCAACTAAACAAACGAACAAAATAAATTAAAAAAAACACTGAAGAATCTTCTACTGTTGGGTTCCTAATGACAGGATGACAAGCCAGGCTCTCCTATCTTGTACAACACCTAGACCAGTCTCCTAAAATTTGCAGCAAGCAGCATCTTCTGTGCCAAATGGACACAGGTAGCAGAACCCAAGAGCAACTAATATCAATACATCAGAGCCCAGTAGATGAGGAAAAGACAGAAAACATCTGAAATGCCACTTGCAGATGGCTTATTGCTTGCTGAGCATAAGGAGGAAAAAATCAAGCAGAGAAGCTCCTTCGCAAGCCAAGAACAATTTTGCTGCCCTGCATGCTCTCATTCTTGTAGAATACAACACAAAAACTGGTGAATTGGTTTCATTCATTCCACAGTCATCCTCTGTCTTGGTAGCTGTGGCAGCACTGTAACCAAATGATACAAAAAAGCACCTTATAATCTTTTCCCAGAGGATTTTCAACGGAAAGGAGGATCTGATCTGAAATGAAAGCCTCAGGATTTCATTGCTTAGTTTGCCTGGGTTTATGTAAAGGTGACAGAAAATTTGTTCATCTCAATTTCAAAGAGGAAGACAATACAAACTGGATTCAATTAGCAGCCCAGAATTGTGACACTCAGGATTTTATACTAAGAAAAGCAGAAACTAGAGGATAGGAAGGTTTCCTACTTTCTCCAGGTTACATTCCCCTCTGAACAGAGTTGACCCTTTGTGGAAGCAGTGCCTTTGCTCATGCAGAGCTTCTATGTGCAGCAGGAAAGGCTGGCGAAGGATCCCGCAGCCAGCACAGCTTATCATGATGAGAACATGGAGGTCACCCTCAGCCAACAGCCCACTCAAACCCCACAAAAGATAACAAACAGCCTATCTGCAAGCACGTACGCTCACTGTTCACATGATTATCCTTCCTATCACTGCATTACAAGCACACAGTGCTGGAGAAAAATTCAAAGAGCACCTTTTAAAATTTGCCTGGCCTCTCAAGGGGACTCTGCAGAAAAGCAGTTCTCCAGATGAACATTCAGCTCTGTTAATCAAGAAGCCAGTCTTTCTTTTCCTGTGGTCTTCTGCCTGACTCACTGCATGTCCATCTATTTCTGCAACACAGGATCCTGCAGAATGTAGCACTAGTCATTATGTAACTGTAACTTGCCTGTTGAGTTGCTCTGAAACATAGAATAGCTGCATTTTATTTGAGAATCATCTATTCTGCGTATCAAATACCATGCCAGCTTGTAATTAAAGACTGCAGGATATTAATATGCACAGACTGAACAGTCACTTCACTACTTTTATTTCATAAGTTTTCAGTGCTTGTCTACATGTTTTCCCAATATAGGTGCTTCACATTCTATCAATGTGGTTTTTTGTTTTGTTGTTGTTGGCTTGTTTTTATTTATTTATTGAGAACATATCTCCTCATGCTTTAAAGCAACAGCCTGTTTGATCATTAAGGTTTAATCATCTGCCTATTCTTACCTCTGTCTTTTCCAATGGCATTCCCAACCTGTCCCAATCTCTCCCTCCGTCCTCTGTGTATGTCCTACATTTTTTCTCCTGCTCTTAACTGGCCTGTGTTTGAATCAGGCAGCCTCCCTTTACAAAGTGCAGGTCATTAGCAAGCGCAGCAGAAAGTTGTTCCCCATGGCACATGTTGAGTGAATTTTTAAGGATGTTCTGCACGGGTGCTGAACTTCAGAGCATCTGAGTGCATTCCAATAGTTAAAGGTGCTCACACTCACACCTGGCAATAATGTTTGAGCCTCACTTCCTTTCCAAAGCACATGCTGCACAGTGTGCTAGAGTTGGCTGAGGCATTGAAGATACTTAGACTGACCTTCCATATCTATGAACAGTAGCCCAGGGCATGGGACAGCCCTGAGATACAGCTGCCTCCTGCACAGCAGGCCCTTCCCAAGCTTCCCTGGGGCTGATGTGTAGGAGTGCGGTTCACACTCCTCCCTGCTCAGCTCCAATCTCTTGTGTGTGCTGCATCCAGGCTCTGACGTGTACGAACACCGCAAAGATGAGAAGCAAATACATCTGATTCAGCACTTCACCATGAGAAACAAGCATAAAGCAGAGTACAACATGCTGCCACAGTGAACATCACCGAGAAGAACCTCTGCATTTTTTCAACTAGAAAGAAAAAAAAAAAGACACAAAGAAAGCTGTGTTCTCTGTTGCAGTTCAGAGTAACAAAGGCTAAGACTGGATCATTTTATCTCAGGAAGCAGCAGAGAACAGGGGACAGAACCAACTTTATTGACAACAACTGAGCATTTTCTACTACTGCTGGACAACAAAAACATTCTCTTTTTATGCAGTATCCAATATAATTGATCAAGAGATATTACCCTTATAATATGAAAGACGTACGAAGGCTGCAGCAGTTTGCATTTCTTCAACGCAACATCACCAAGCAACAAGCAAGCTAATGCCACTGCCACTAGGATTCTTGCCTGCACAGTCCACAGAACTGCAGTGTCCTGCTGAACCAGCAATCGTTTGGTGGTTGATGAATGATACGTATTTTGGTGCCAATCACATGGAGACATAAAATGTAGCTATCAGTGCTTATTCTTTATCACCCATGATCACACCTCTGTTATCCAGGTCCAAAGTATGGATGAGGTCAGATGGCTGATGAACTACAGATTAAAGGTGAATGTGTGCAAAATAATGGTGGTTTTGCTAGGCTTGGGTAGGTAGCTTAAAGAGTTTGCGGTCACTGCAGCACTTCATTTGGATATTTCAGCCTGAGGATGCGGAGCATTCTTAGGATATCGTTTAACGTCAAGTTCCAGCAAAACAGTCTCTGTGTCAGACTTGCTTCAGACTCTAACTGGCTTGGAGATCCTGTCCCAGGCTCCATTTTCTGTCAGGTCTCTAATATGGCTTTAAAGGAGCTGCCCATTGGGCTTGGGCTACCCTTTTCCTGAGCTGGCCATGGAGTGGAAGGAGTAACAGGCAACAGTAGTTTGGTCTTACGGGTTGATGGTTGGTTTCTTTAACAGTCTCACTGTTGCATATTTTCTAAGGGAAAACTTCATTCTGTGTGGGAAGCTCACAACTTATAGATACAATAATAATAACAATAATGCTTGCTATGTATTGTCCCAAAAAAGCATTCTCCATTACCAACAGGGTGAATCACTTAAGCACAGGGAACAATCTACCAGTGGGACTGCTGTTCTGATGTCACACAAACGGCCTCTCCCATCTACCCTGTGCTTTTGGATCATACAGAATGAAATAAGAGAGACTAACTCCTTTCTTTCCATATTATTTTTCACCGGATATGTTATAGACAAACAACGTTCACAGAGAAAGATCTTCAGTAGAGGAGAATACAAAAGAAAGCACACTGCCTCAGTCCTCTTTCTCTGCAAAATCTATATTGAGATACAGACAGACAGATGCTGACTTTATTCATGCTGTGCATAAGACAAAATCATATTTCCCTTCTAAGGCATATATTCTTCCTTCTAAGGATAATATTATCTTTTCTGCCATCACATTTTATAGATTATCATCCCAAAATGAACTAGCCATGATGATCCTTAGTCTTCTAAACAAAACAGCACCTACTACTTAAATAAAATTGGCATTCTTAGCTTCCAGGAACAGTTCAGCCTTTAGCTGTATTAGAGCAAATGACTTTATGCTGTGACCTCTTCATCAAACTGATTCACTTTAATACACTTAATATATACTAAGCCCTAGCTGTAAGTTGACAAGTTGTTTTTATATTAACTACCACCAGTTCTACAAAAAAAAAAAAAAAAAAAAAAAAAAAAAGCTAATGGATTAATAGTGGCAGAACCCCCAAAATATAATCAGATATGCTAAACTTCCACACTATTACTTCAGTCACTATTCCTTAACATACTGCCATGATTTTTCACAAAAAGATCTTTAGCCCTCTCCATGAATTGATGATATCCTGTGAAAAATTTGCCTCTGTGTAACAGCACATCATCTGATGATGGTAAGCCATTACTTTCTTCCCTGCTTTCCAGCTGTGGTGGACATCACAAGGAGGTTTCAAGCACAGGAGTGTGCATACAAACACAGAAAGACAAATTTTTGCAATATACCCAAACCTACAAATTCATAAGAAACAAAATTATAACAGAGTTCTTTTAAGTTGTCCAGCAGGTATTCTTTACCATATTAAAAAGGAAAATTAGCAGGAGGGACTAAGTGGTTTAGGCAACTGATGTAAAAGAAAAAATCTTGCAATCTGTAAGTCACCATTTGAGATACACTCAGGGTCGCAAGTTATTAACTGGCAGTATATCAAGCTTCTCTCTCTCAAATTATTTGCTGAGATCTAATTCATTTTCAACTAGACAACAGCTTACATTACTTTTAAATGGTCTCTACTGGAGCTGATACTGCTGATGTTTCACATACAGTCTACCTCTGAATATACAGTAGAAAGCAAACCATCCTCAGAGAAGGCTCCCACTTCAAAGTGGTGGTCTAGTAACTGGGCAATGTGGGAAAACCTACACTACCGCTGCTCACCTCACATTTGCTCTGCATACAGCAAGAAGATTTCAGTATATAGGAATATCATTATAGATCAGCACTTTCTCAAAATAGCAAAAAGCTATTCTGATGAACTGCCCCACAAGCCACAAACGAATGAAGCCTGGTGTTGACTGTTGTCCTTCATCCTCATCAAAACAACATCAGCTTGTCACTGTGTCCTCTATGAGCTTTTATCAAAAAAAGTCCAATTCCTCTCACATTTTCACATCTCTCCACAATCTCCACATCTTCTCCAGTACCCTAACTCCCCTGGTGCCATTTACATTATTTTATCTCAACAGCCCACAGCATTGCATGGTCTTGCCCATACTTTCTCCTAATTACCATCAAGACAGGAGGCACCATGTGCTATGGCCATCTCCCTTGCAAATTAGCACCAAGTGACTGGTCAATGCAAACATGCCGATTCATCAGTGAACAGGCAAAACAGAAGTGAGAACTGCTGATCTTATGCTGCAACTCTCCATCACAGGAGGGAAGGAGTGCACTGATTTGGGTTTCTCTCCTCTACCCAGAGGCTGATTTATATGGAACTTTAGAGAGCTTGCAGGAAACTTTTTGGCTGAAACCTTCTGAAGCCTAATTGATAGACAGATTGATTACACAAGCTTTGTTTCTCTAGGAAAGTAGGCTAAAAATCCATTAAGAATCTACTTATGTCATCCCTTCATTCCCATTCTTCATTTAAAAATAACAATTCTATTCTAGTGCAATAGCTTACATAACTCTCTCCTGAGATGAAATAGTTCAAACTTTCAGCCCATATTTATCAAGTGTGTGTGTATGCAATTTTGTCCATTTTGAGGTGTTCGGTAGAAATGCAAAGTAATAGCTATAAGATGAGCAAAATCTTGCCTCGATACTTGCCTCAATAAATGGCTATCTCCTAAACTTTTTGGATTAGTAACACTGCAAGCAAGAACAGAGCTGTTTTTTCTCCAGCAAGCTGTCAGTTGTTCTCATGGTTACAGATCTAGGAATTTGGAATGACAGGCCACAGTTATGAGAATGGGTGTTTATTTGGCATGTTTCTACCTAGTAAATAACATTCTCCTACAAACAGGACAAGAGACTGCTGTACATTATCATTTTGTTTATTCTTTGCGAAGACCACTTTCCAGAGACTATGTCCCAGCAAAGAAGGTGCTAACCGGACTTACATATTTCCTCAAATTCCTTACTTACAGAATGTGGACAAAAATACACAACTCTTGCACTCTCAGTCTATTACTATAAATGGGCCAATGGGGCTTTCACTGGAAGATCCAAGTGTATACATACACTTTCCAGATGGGACTCATTATCTCCCAGTGTGAAGCAGGGATGGAAAAGCACTCTCTCTATTTTTATTCAAGAGAAGGCAAAGATGTTAACAACTGCCACAGGGCAAAACCTATTCTGTCCGTTAGTTATTTAAAAAATATAATCAGAATATCTTTCTGATTAACTGACAAGATTTGTAGTTACAGATATGGTATTATGCAAATAAGACATTACATTAATGTCTTAGTCGGTGGGGGACCGTGCTCTGGGGCTCACTATTCCTGGCCTTTTAAGGCCTAACTAACACTAGACAGCAAGCCCAATACGTGCAGTAATGAGCCCATAGCTTTCAGTGCTTGAGACAGACCCTTGGACTACCAGTGCAAGCCCACAAGGTTTCCAAGACCCAATCAGGCCAACAGAAAGCTGCTCGCATTTCCAGGTCAACACAGAAGGCTACAACCAAGAGGCCAGGGAGGACGTTCTTCAGCTTAGGGCTCAAGCTCCCAAGGCTGCACATGGAAGCCTTGAAGCCCTGATAACAGTAACACTATCAAAACTTCTGCTCTCGCAGACGACAACCCAGGCAAGATGCCAAGGTCCCTGCTAGGCACTCCTTGGAGAGTCCGGAAAGGCTCGATTGCCCAGCAGTCCTGCGAGTGTTGGTCCAAGCTTAATCACAAGACGCTGGGATCCAAATTTCCCATGAGCAGGGCAAGTTTAGTCCACCGCTGTTTTGAGTTTCCTTCAGAAAAGTTTTACCTTTTGTGTTCAACGCTGAGAATGAGTTTTCATTTGTTACAACACATAACACTAAAAATGATATATATGAACAAAATGTGCAAATTCACCTCTAAAGACTCCTTCACAACATGAAATCATTCCTCAAGCTATAATAAAATTTCTAGTTACCTCCACATGCACATCTCTGCCTTGAAAGAACAGCCTTCCCTTATAAAACACAAACTTAGCTATGTGGCCTCAAGATTACTAATAGAGAAGATAAATTTTATTGAGATGAAGCCACAGGTATTTAAAGTACACCCTTCCACTTTGGCATAACACTTACTGTTTCAGTAAAGAAACAGTATCTCTAAAGAGGCGAGAGCTGAGTGTGGGGACAGTATCATCAAAGTGCTGTCCCATGGGGAGAAACACCAATAGTAACAAGACTGGCCTGGGCATCACTGGGTCACAGTGCAACCATGTGAGGTGAAGGGCAACATACCTTCCTACGAGGAAACTGCACATTCCTGGGATTCTAGCTCCCACCTAGCTAGCAGCAAGGAAGGAAGGGACAAACTGCATCAGTGAATATTAAGCAAATAGAATATTTGGCCTATTTTATTCAATATAAAGTGTCACGAAGCTGTTGATGTTTAGTTCTGGCATTTTACAGTCACAGGTCCCAGTTCCAGTTTGCCAACAGAAGTGAGAGTGAAAAAAAAGAACATTAGGCCAGAACTCAGGTTCATGGTAGTCAGGTCATACCACCTTCTCCTACATGGCAAGTATAGGAAAGAAATGCTGTAATTAAAAATATGAAGCACTTAACCAACAAGACAATAAATCTCACGGAGATGCATTACATTTGGACAGCCTCCAAAAATATCATTTTCAGAAACTTTATTTTTCTTAATACTTAAGTTTCTGATTACCCTGGCACCTAAATGAATAGGATGCTTTCTCAGACTTTAAGTATTTTTAATACGGCTATTTTTTGATTGCCTATAAATCATTTTTAAGGACTTTAAAAACAAAACAAACAAATAATCAAAAAAATATAATTTTGTTCCCTATCATTAAAAAGGCAATGGAACGCTTCAGTTTTTCAGTGTCTAAAAACTTCATAAAATTTAAAAGGAAGTAATACAAGTTAAAGCCACTTATGCTGTATGTTTTGGATATGTCCAGGACAGACTACAGAAGAGAACATCATTCTAACTTGTAATTTAGCACTCAAAAGTGCAAACAATATCGCCGACCTCAGAGATGCAGGAGCAAACCCTTGAAAGGCCAAATGGCTCCTTTCCTGAAGGATAATTTTGCTCAAGTCTGTGTTCAGAGACAAACTAACTGAGAGGTGCCACAGCATGCAGCTCCCTGCATTGCTAAAGTGTTACTAATAAATTCTTGTTCTCTATTAACCACGTACAGAGCCCAGGGTTTACCTCAGCAGAATTCATTCTCACATGCATTCACATCCTGGAATAGCAGGGGTATTGAGCCAAATGGTTCAATAGCTTTTTTTCCATCTTGAACTTCTATTCTTCTGGTACTTATACAAAATCCCCACGCACACAGCAGAGTTTAACAGGAAAGTAATAAAGCTATAGAGCAGTAATTGTTTCCCCCTGTACGCCAGTTTCTATCACAGGATCAAAAGGACTTTGTGCATAAATTGAGGGGTAGTATTATTGGCTCCTTGATATGGAATATGCCAAAGTACAAAACATTTTTTTTTTCCAACGCTAGGCCACAAGTTGATGCAAACAAAGGCAATATTGCACACAGCATTTTAGTTCTTGTACTATATGTCCTCCAGTGTAGTAAGCCTTCAATTACCATGAGAAAAGTCCAGCTGGAGGTATCACCTACAAGTAGCATTATTTCTTGCTTATATGTTTCTTCAAAACATACACTCTGCTTGAAAACAATTCAGCGCCAATCAGCTGGCAGTACGAACAATTTAAGTTGTGGTCTCAGTAAAGGTGGGAGGAGGAATTTGCTAAAAGCTGCATATTTCAGTTACAAAGCACCAAGAAGCATATAATAAAGACTGGCAAATATATGTTACAGATCATGGCAGAAAAAAAAAAAAAAAACAAGGGCAAAGTGTGTGCCTTTAAAAGTGCAGTTTATGGGTGAAGGCTGCCAAATTACAGAGGGGATTTGCTGAGAAGAGCATGTTGCTGCCAGGAGGGACAAAAGCAGCATTCTGCCTACTCCAAGCTCCTCCCCGGTTCCTGTCATGCTCACAGCGAGAAGCACATCAAAAACTGACAGCCTCCAACTCTGGGACTGAGACAAAAAGTACCTGCTGGTAAATGCTTGGGAAGGGGGGAGGGTGGGGGTTATTTTGAGGAGTTTGTAGAAGACAAAGAAAAAATACCCATGATCAGAAAACGGTTCCCCTGACCATTAATAAATAAATAAATACTAATCTGGCGGTATCAAGAAGCATAACTTGGCAGCAGAAATAAAAGTGGCGCACACCTCGTCGGGTTTGTAAGATTTAACCCTCGGGAGCTTTTTCAAAGCAGAGGCAGCAGCCCCTACGCTGCTGTCACGGCGAAGCCCCCAGGCGCCCGAGCCGCGGCGGCTGCCCCGCACAGGCGCCAAGCTCCAGTGGGGCCTGGGCACGTGGCGAGTCGCCCCCGGCCGGCGGTGCCGCCCCCAGGATGCGGCGGCCCCGTGCGAGGCGCCCGCGCCTACCTGGTTGGTGTCCTCGCCGTGCTCCAGGTGCACGATGCCCTGGCTCCTGCCCTCCGTGTCGCTCAGCAGGTCGTCCTCGGAGTCCTCGAGCAGGGACGAGGAGCCCGTGGAAGAGAGCGAAGAGGTGGAGAGGCGGCGGGACTGCAGGTGCGATGAGCTGTCCGTCCTCAGCCAGCCGCCTTCCGGGTGCGGCGGCGGCGGCGCCTGCCTGGGCTAGAGGTAACGCGGGCTGGGGGCGGAAGCGCCGTTTTGGGGGGAATAAACCCCGTTTTGGGGCTGCAAGGGCAGCGGCAGCACGCTGCTCCCCCCGCTGCACGACATCCCCACAAGGGGACAGTCACAGGGGCTCCCCCAGCAACAGGGGCCCCTGTATTAATTTGTACAACTCCGAGGTTCTCCTGATACCCTCAGCCAAAATCTGCCATTTAACTTCTCTGAGGCTTAAATAATAATAATAATAATAATAATAATAATAAGCACTTTGCACCACTCCGCTTCACCAGCCCCCTCAGGAGCCCTGCAGAGACCCTCATTCCCCACTTGGCTCTTACAACTTATTTCATTTTATTTTGGAAAGAAAAGGCTCTGCTGATTTGTGGTCTGCGCTGCCCAATACAGGGCTCTGACCTCAGCACTAAAGTAGCTAAAAATAAATAAATAAATAAATCAAGAACACACGGGATCCCCTTTCTAAGGGAAGGGGAGGCTCACGCTCCATTTAGCTGCTTGGGTTTCTCCTTGAGGTTTTGTAATTCTTTTTCTCCGCAGTGAGAGCTGTAACTGAGAAAGAATATTCTGCTGACATACTTCAAAAGAACCTTATTTATGGCAACATCAAGCAAGAAGGTAAAAATGCCTTTTTTGAGATACTTTAGTCTTAAATTTCTTTTTAAAAGTTTAGCAAGTACAGTGGTAATGCATGTAAACAATGCTGCACATGGAGGTGAGGCAAGATCCATTATACGTGGTCCTTTTTAGACATAATTATGTACAAGAATGTACATGATCAGCTAGAGAAAGCTCATCTCAGATACAGCAGGTAAACATGCAGTTTTCTAACTTTATTCCATTTTTTCTACCAGTTGGTGTGACCCCACAGCTGAATTAATATAACATTTTTGCTCCACAACAAACTATCACATTTCATCTGCCTGTTAAATAGATATGAATAGATCTAGGTGAGCAAATCGAGCTTCTGATGCAATGTTAAGTACCTCCTAGCAGAAATATTGCATCCTAAATTGTTAATCGCTCCTTCAAGAATAATAAATTGAAGAGTAGCAAGGGGCAATTTATGCCTAATGGCAATTCTTAATGCGACCTCACTTAGCTAAATATGCTGCTGAGGATTCCAGGATATGATTGCAAGCGTATCGAGTGGTTGAGGTTATGGCTTTGGAAGTACATCTCTCCCGTGGAGCTTCTTGAAGCACTTGGAGCATTTGCTGCCCCAGGGAGCAGCTGCAGGCTCCGGGTCCGGTGTTTGTGCTCTCGAGACCCAAGACTAAAGGTCCTTCTGGCACCAGGCAGCACCAGCCTCTGCGGGACAGTTCCGTAAGGGCAGACACAAACCGGACACCCACATCATCCCGGCTTCATTTTCCACCTTGGGGCTTTAAAAAGTATAAATTTAAGTGCGTTTTTGAAGGTATTTTGTTAATTTAACTCCAGATAAACGTCAAGGCTTTTACCTTATTCTCTTATATTTCAGTTACTGTCTATGTGAAAGTATATACAAACAGCCCGTTCCTAGTGTGTATGGATTTAGGCCTTTCTCAAGAAGAAATAATAGATCCCAGCTATTTGTGGATTGGTCCAGATGGAAAAAACTTAAAAGGTTAGTGACTTTGTCCTGACTACAACTAGTTTTCACCCTTCCTACCTTAGCCATTTTTTCCAGTCACAGGTTTTTACAGAAGTCTCACGTACATAGAAGCAGCCCTGGTCTTGTGGAGGGAGGGGGTGGGAATCAGGAAAATGTGCTGAGACAGAAAGCAGAAACCGTTTCTCAACTATTTACGAGGGAAAATGAGTCAACCACAAATGGCCAAATAGATTTCTGTGTGTGAGATCATGTATTTTCCTTTGTTTCTGTTGATGCCATCCTGCATCAGCCCGGACGGTGGGTCCCAAGAGTCACATGGTCCCTTGTCAGTTTTTCCCCCCTCAGCTCTGACATTTAGACAGTTTCCGTTCTCCCCCTAAATTTTCAAATGCTCAGTATAAAAATAAACTCGCAATAAGTCCTAGAATTCATTAACTATATGATGTCTCAATCCAATATGAATCAGTATATTATGCACGAGAGAATGATCTCATCTTTGTATGTTCTCAAATAGAGCATCAGAAACCAAATATTTCCCGCAATTAAGTATTTCCCATTTCTGTTCTAGGGCAAGCACATACACGTCTTACAGAAACAGGAAAGCTGATGGTGGTGGGTTTTAAGGAGTCTATGTCTGGAGCCTACACTTGCACTCTTTCTCACAAGATCATTGAAACCGAGACGCAGGACGAGACAGAAGTGTCCGACGCGTACAAATTCATGGTATATGGTAAGATCCCCAGTTTAGTCATGAACTAAAGCACGCAGCTTTTGTAGCGTGGTGGTGTTGTGGAGCGTGTGGTTATTTCAAGCCTTGATAACAGAATTAGTTATCACTATCCCAGAGAAAAGTATTCTGTCAAATTAACACCTACAAAGAACTCACGGTAACCTGAAGAATGAAGTAATTCTCTACAAGAACGAGGTGAACTACAATAATTCCCATGATACTCAAGAGCAGCAAAGGAATCCCAGGTCTCCTTTCAGAGGAGGCACCAGACACTCTTTGTATCTTGAGCTTCTGACCCAGTGTTCGAGTCGTACCCATTAATAACAGTGGTTCATGAATATCGCTTCCCTACCCACCAAAAACACTTCAAAAATTATAAGAAAACCATTCCTTTTGTAATAGCTGTTTTAAAACATTCACTTTCAAGCTACAAGTGCATAGATTTTTTTCATAATTCCAGTACATTTTAGTAACTAAGCTTACAGACTCTAAAATGGTTTTCCTAGTTCATTTATTTTAGTATTTGTCATTTTCTTGTCTCATTACTTGGGAGCAGAGCCTCAGGACCTAAGCATGTAGGAATCTACTTCAAGCAGAATGCATCTTTCTAGCCAGGTCAGCTAAGGGATAACAGCTTGTACCGTTATGCTTAATGAGCAAACTCACTTGCTTACTTCTAAATAAAGGCTTATATTAAAGATGTAAAGTGCATCGATAAGACACCGTGTGAGATAGTGCGTGTTTATATTGCTCTACTCATTCACAAATCTTTTCAAGCATACAGGGAACCTGACTATACATACAAGATATCTCTTCGCTTCACTACAAAGGAGTGCAAGCTAGAAGCTAACAAGCAGTTCTTTGAGGAACTGAAGAGAATCCTGGATAATATTATCTCTGATCTGGCGTGTCACGTCATAGACCCATCGTATAAATGCCATTCAGTGAAGATACCAAAACAGAACCTCCTGCATGAGCTGTTTATTACTTTTCAAGGTAACAGACATAAGTTTGGGAGGGATCCTTTCATCTTTAAAAGCAGCTAAGGAATAATGTAAGCATCCGAAATTATATTGGTGAAATATACTTTCCAAAGCTGTTTCCCTTTTTTGGGTCTCCCTGTATTTTTTCTTAGTAGCCCACAGATGGAGCTAAAATGCAGTTTATATGTCGAGTTTGTAATAGTTATTAGGGTTAAGAAATACAACGTGTTACTTTAAGGTGTAGAGTTTGAAGGAATTGTTGAAAGGAGGTAATTGACAGCATCTGTCACGATTCCTTACCAGTGCAATCACAGAAGGAAAAAAAGCCATAGTCATTTTTCATTATTTGAGTTTTAATGAGTCTGAGCTCTGCGGTTTTGCTTGATTCTAGGAAATTGCACAGAGACTAAAAGCAAGAGCTTCACAGCTCCCTTATGGTAACAGCAGTGAGGCTGTTCTGCCACGCAAAACAGGTTAAGTCAACCCTGATGGCTGCCCTAATTTAAAGTGACTGTGTCACTGAGGAAAGGAAACTGCTCATGAGTGTTTTGACCACATTTTCTCCTGTCTGTATTCTCATCGCATGCTAAGAGATTGCTAGTGTTTGCCAAGGTTAACTTGAAGATACAAATGACAGATATATTCATTGTAATGTATTTTTCAAAATACGTACATGAACATACTCTTTTCTTCCCCCTAGTAAACCCTTTTGCACCTGGATGGGAAGAAGTTTGCAACCACCTTCCTTACGACTGCGAAGATGAAACAAACAGGAGAGTTCAAGAGGTTGTGGCAGCTCCCTTGTCTTCTCTGCACATTAAACACGAATTTCTGCCTTAGCAGCTACAGATTTGACTCAATAATCCAGCTTGCCCCAAATTTTCTGGGATGAATAGCATTGTAATGATGGTTCGTGGATTTCTAGCAATTCAACTGAAGATGGAAAGTTGTTTTTAAAAGTCAAGTTGATGCAAAATTTTGTTGAAGAGAAAAAGATTTAATCTTTCTTTTACATTTACTTCATAAAGTAGTAAGATTTTGGTAAGATTAGTGTATTAGTATGTTGTACTCCAAATCCTCTAAACTAAATATTGGCATTGTGATTTGGTAGATGGAATAACAGTACAAAATAAATGTGCTGTAGCTGATTTTTCAAATCTCTTAATGTGTATGTGCCATCACATTGCAACAGTAGGTCTGATTCAAGGCCCTCTGAAGCCAAGGGAAGACTCCGGTTAGGGTGGCAGGTCAGAAATATAAACTGCTGATAATCAAGTACAAATACAATCTAAGAAAATCTTTTTATTCTTCTAATGTTTCTAAATTTTAGGCAAGAGACCGTATTGAAGAGTTTGTTAATAAACAGACATATATCTTGAAGAATAACTTTATAACCCCGCCTACAATACGCTATGTGGACCACAGTTTTGAAGTTACTCGCATTGACAGCTGCCGACCAGGTTTTGGGAAAAATGATATCACCCACAACGACTGCGCTAGTTGCTGTGGTAAATATAAAAATCCATTAATTTACAGTTTGGATATTAGCCCTGATCAGAGCTCCCCCTAAGGAATGCTTTGTATATAGCCCTTTCAAACAGAAACATATTTCCGTTCGTCTTTTGGAAAGACATCAAATTGCAGATACATTTGTTAGTGCGTTAGGAAACGTAACTGTGCTTCAAAAATAGAGTAAATGAAAGCAGTGAAATGTCTTTTCTAGGTAACTTGTCAGCAAGAGCATTCAGAGTATAGGGTAAATAAAAATCTTTGTCTTAATGATACTGCCCTGAGAAGTGTTCTGTTATTTTAAAAGATGTGCTTAACAGGACCTAGTTCTGGATTTAGAGTTAGTGAGGGAAAGGCATCCTCAGCAGAGGTCTAGAACAGCTGTAGCTGCGTAGCCCTGTCCAATGATCGTGGTTCCTGTCCAAGGTAACGGGAAGCTGACAAAAATACTGTAAATGTGCTTTGTTTGCAGTGGTTTGCGACCCTGGAACATACAGTCCTAACAATGAAGTGACCTGCCGAACTTGTGTAAGAACTAAAATCAAACAGTATGGAGCAAAATCTTGCTAACGAACTTAGAAAAATAAAATTGGAAACTGAAGAGGAGTTGTGAAAGCCTTGTCTTCATGTCCCTTTTCTTTCTAATTACCATTCGGGAAACCTGCACTTACTGTTGAACAACAGCCAGAGCCCATCCTTCAAAAATCCTACAGTTTCTGTAATCAGGAACCACTTAGATTGTAAAAATGTGCAAAGAGCGTTCAAATTCAATACAAGGAAAAGGATATAAAGAAAATTATGAAGTTTGCCATGTGTTTTTTTAGCAAAAAGCTGGTTCTCAGTGGTGACACCAAACAAGCCCCAGCTGTGCACTCTAGCTTGCACATTAAGGAGTTATAAACAGCTCAGAGGAAGACAGGAGATAGTTGTAGTGAACTGCGTACCATAATGACATAAATTATATATTAATATATCTGCTAAAAGCTACTCTTGCCAGTTGGAAATATTTAATCTTCATGATTTAAGAATAAAATATTACTTGCACTTCCCTTTGGTTTTTGCCTATTTTTGACAAAAAAACAATCCCGTCTGAAACGTTGCAGCCTGCGCTGTGCAAAGCTGGACCATCCCCTGGACGACCCGCCGGGAGCGCCGCCCGGAGCCTCCAGCTGCTGCCGGCAGCCGGAGCTCTGCGAGGATCGCCCGGGAGCGGCGCCGAAGTGAAGCCGGAGAGTCCGAGTGGGCTCCAGGAGGCGGGTTCGGTACCGAACCCTGGCCCGACAGCCACGGGAGCGACGGACACGGGCACTGCGGGGCACTCGGCTGCTGCTTCCAGCAGGGAAGCGACACCGGCAGGGAGGAAAGAGCAGAGCCGGCCGAGCTCCCGTCCACAGCATCATCCTGCAGAGGCCCTGTCTGCACAAGCAGGTTCTTACACGAGTTTAAGCTCCCAAAAACCTGCTCCATCAGTAACGAAGGAACAACCTGCTGAAGCACCGAGACACCACGGGAGCTCTCCGTGGAGCAGAACGTCGGATTTTAAATCTTTGCAAGCAGTTCTCTTGCCTTAGCCATGAGGAGGGACATGGGGCAGTCCTTGTCCTCTACCACGTGCCCAGCGTGGGCACACGGGGCACCAAGACCTGCACCCACTGTCCCCTCGGAGCCATCCCAGCTTTACACAAGGAATGTTCAACGCACTGTCAAGGCAGAAAAGGATCACCCCTGTGTAATAACTGCTGCTTCCCATGGCATCTAGCTCTTGCTCCGTGGACAGACATCCGAAAACCAACCCGATTCTACCCAGTTTAACTTATCTAAGCTGACAGGAACACAGCAGGAGACGGCACAGGCACAGACCGCGCTCCGAGCTTTCCATATTCATTACTTATTAAATACTGACGAATAAAATGCACTGTAACAAGAGCATTTAAACTGCCTGTAGGCTGATTGTCTCAGCTGCCAACTGGCCATTCCGAGCGCCGATGAGGCTTGCTCAGATCAAACAGAAGGGCGCCCTGCAACCGCTCCGTGCATTTCTTGGCCTATTTCACAGGAGAACAGCTCGCAGGAGAGCGCCACATGCGCACGTTCCACGGGGAGGAAGAAAGAGCAGGGAGAAGATAAGAAATGGAAGGGCTAAATGAGTCACAAATGGACTTATCCACTTCTCCTGCCTCTCTTTCAACTCCCAGGAAAGAAAAGGTTGCAGGTGCATTTAGTGCTCCGAGTTTTTTCACGGAGTCGTAGGAAAAGCAGGTTAAGTGCTTCGATGCGCAAACAGCCTGATGTGAAATGGGTCTGCTCTGACCTTCCCTGCACACAAGGGCTCTTTATGCAGCCCGAACTTCTACTCGCAAGCGCTCACAAACGCCAGATTTGAACCCCCAGGTCTGTTCCTGGCTCCTGTGACGCCTCTTGTCCCCAGAGCAGCTCCCAGCAGCACAAACTCCTCCAGCCGCGTCCACGCAGCCCGGCGCCGCGGCCAGCTGGACACCGCGGCCCATTGTTTTAACGGCAGAGCTGGATTTTCCCAGCCTGGAACACGCCAGAATAGAAACGCTCCACGGACACATGTTCAAGTACTCACTGTGGAGCCGCTGCGTCCAGGAAGCGGCCGCCCCGGCGCAACGCGGCCCCGAGCGGGATCCATCCCGCTGCGGCCAAGCCGCAGAGGTCACTCTGTCCCCTGGGACAGCAGAGCCGTACCCACAACGCAGCAGAAAACTCAAGCTGGAAAACTCAGTAGGTTTTGAGTAACGGGGCTCTGCGAGGAGGAGGGAGATTGGTGCCTCCTGGGCAACTCATCACACCTGCCCTCAAGCCTGTTCCCAGGAGGGGCTGAGACCAGGGGCTGCAGCTGGGGCTACACATGGGGCAGCTTGGGCTGCTCCTACTGGCGTTTCCCAAGAACCCAAAGTTGGGGCTCCTGGGAGAAGCTTTCAGCAGGCTGGGAATCACCGGTGCCACTGGGGCTCCTTTTCCCAGGATCCCGGAGCGGGGTTGGGATCCGCCAGGACGGGCGCTCCCGGGCACGACCGGGCTCCAAGCAGAGAGGGCAGCGTTTGCTGAGCCATGAGCTGCAAAGCGCTCGGGTACAGCAGTGCCGTCCTTGACGGGCTCGAGCATTTATACAAAATTAAGCATATTGTCAAGCGCTCTGCTGGACTGAATCTGCAATATATATAAATGTAAAGAGGCAGGGCTGCTTTCCGGCCTCTAAATCCCGGCCTGGACGCGGGATTCAGCCCAACCGCAGCCCGGGCGGACACAGACGTCCCCACGAGCGGCTCTTCCCCCAGCCCAGGAAGCTCTGCAGCCCCCGGGCTCCCGTCACTCTTATTAAGAGGCAAAATCTCTTCTTTAAACCCAAAACCAGGGGGAAACGACACCAGCATCCATGTCAGCCGATGAGGAGCAGGGAGGTGACACCAGGCAGGGGGACACGGGGGCACCATCCCCTTCGCTCCCCCCAACACTGCGTCTCCGTGCGCAGAATTCCAGCAGCCGCATTTTGCCGACGACTCCACTTCCCGTAGGATTAACGAGTCCTTTGCAGGCAGCGAATGAGCGTGATTCATTATTGGCAGCAACGCTGCTGCGAATGGATTTTTTCCCCCCTTTTTTTTTTTTTTTGTGGTGAAAATAAATAAATAAGGCCGCGTAACCGAAGGACTGTTGATGAAGTGTAGCCCAGCGTTAATCGCAGGGTAATTGCTGCCATCAGTTCTGATTATTTATAAATATTTTTATAATCGTGGAAATTAACCAATTAGACATCCTTCCTTCCCCCTTGTAAATCGAATCATTCCAGAGGCCAGGACGGGCTCTGGGGCCGTGGCGGGCGGGCAGGGCTCTCCCTTGCCGTCCCTCCGCGCGCAGCTCCGCACCGGCCACGGCCCCGCGGAAGCGCCGGGCTCGGCTCCGCGGCCGCCTTCAGCGCGTCCTCTTCCTCCTCTCCTGCGGCCGCGACGAACAACAACGCAGAGCTGCGTGCGGGCGGCGAGGAGGACGATGGGCAGAACCTCTGGTAACCGCCCGCCCCGCCCCGCGGCCGTTACAGCCGGCCGTTACCGCCGGCCGTTACGCGGGGGAGGGAGGAGGAGCTGCCCAACCGCCCCCCTCGGGGCGTTCAGCCCCTCTCAGGCAGGGATCTCTTCCCCGGGGGACAGTGAAGGGGGCACGGGGGGAAACCGGGCCCAACCGCCGCCCTCTTTACCTACTCCCCTCCCCCCGCCTCCACCCAGCCTTGTGGTCTCTCCCCGGCAGGTCCTGCATCCTCAGCGAGGTGTCCACGCGCTCCCGCTCCAAGCTGCCTTCGGGGAAGAACGTGCTCCTGCTGGGTGAGAAGCAGCATCACTGTCCCTCCCTGTCCCTGGCCCGCCCCCAGGCCTGTCCCGGGCACTGCCTCAAGGCGGAGAGGGGGGTTGGTGGTGGCAAGGTGCTCGCTTATCCCTCTTGCTCCTTCCCTCCCAGAGTGGTTTTACTCCCCATGGTGCAGGGTATGTGCTTATTCCTGAGATGCTGTAGATATCCCACTCGGGCACCTCGCCATAACACTCTTGCCACCCCCTGCATGCCAGCTACCTCTTGTCTCTTAAGTGAATATGGCTTTGTGAGGTCGAGTTTGGGATTTTGTGGTTTTGTTTGGATTTTTTTTTTTTTTTTTGCTTGACTATTTCCCTCTTTTTCATTGTCTTTCTGCCCCTACAAATGGGGACTCTGAGATGTGTGAGGTCCCTTCAGCCTTTCAGAGATCTCATTTATGCAATTCAAGGTGCTCACTGGTCCTTCTGGTGTGTCATGCAGACACAGCCATTGCTTCCACGGCCGTGTGCTGTGAATGACGCCTGTTGGTTTGAGGGAGGATTCTGCTGCGAGACGTGTAGCTTGCGTCCTGCCCACATGCGCTGAGCCTGTCAGCAGGAATGTCATCAGCAAGTTGTGCAGCAGCCGCTGCGGCCTTTACTGCTGCTGCCTCCCATTGTGTGTGGTTATGTGCACCCAGGGCCCCAGCCTTGCATTTGGCAAGAACTGGAAGTTACAGGATGGAACTCTAAGAGGTGAATATGGAGAGACACTGCTGCTATTTGCGGTGCTGAGGAAAAGAAGGGGAATTATAATAATATATCAAGCAAAATTAATAAACTTGTAGGGAGAAGAGGGAAAATAGGCGCTCATGTTTTTGTTTTATTTTATTTTTTGCTGAAAGACTGCTACATACTAACTACTAACAACAGCCAATCCAATAAGCATGAGAGGGATGGATCTATTCACTAATCATTTCCTCCCTTTGCTAGCCTCCCCATTTCCCGTAAAGATCCATATATTAGTGTTAGGAAGTATGGTTGAAAGTCAGTGAAGTCATGTGGACTGCCATTGTGTGCTGTGATTCATCTGCTAGTAGTCTTTGTGAAATGTCTTGAGGTTTTTCAGAGTTCCCCTGCACCCCATAATCCTAAAGCAATTATTGTGATCTTTGATTTCTTGTTAAAGAGTTAAGTGGTGGCTTAGAATTCAATATGACGGAGAAAAATGTACAAGGGTGATGGGATGGTCCAGTGAACCTCATACAGGACTTATTACTTTTAATTTGTTCTGATGTGGATCATGTAATTAAGCAAAATATTGTGATTGGAAGTTTTGTTGAACTTAAGCCAAAGAAAAGTTTTTTTTTTTTTTTTTTTGTAATAATTGGCAGCTTTTTACACGAGCCTTTGCAACTAAATTGGACAACTGTTTTTGTTAAAGTTGGAAGAGTCTTCATTTTGTGATCCTTGCCAAAAAGATCATGCTGCTGTTTTACTCTCACACACATGGGATCCTGACAATCCTTTGTGCTTAAGATTTGGAGACTGTGCATCACTCAAAATCAGACAAAATGTTATAGAATGTTTCCAAGTGCCAACTTAGCTTGTGATGTTCAATCTGTTAGGTATGAACTTGCTGTTCACCTGTTTATAGAGCTTATAGACTAATGCAACACTTTAGGAACTTTTTTTTTAAGAAGATGCACAGATTTATAGAATAATTTATAGTTCTTTCTTAAGACTCTTGGTTTATAAAATGCAGCAATCATAGAACAGTTTCATGTGTATTTATGAAAAAGAGCATGTGAGGACTGGGCAATGAGGACCATAGTTGTACTCTTAGTGGGAGTATTTCATCTGGATCTTATACTTGGATGTTCAGTTTTGGACCAGGATGCTGTCCCTGAAGCATATTGGCACTGGCAAGGGAGAACACTTGTATACTCTAAGGCAGGTTCAGATTTCCAGTACATGAAGTTCTGCTTCTTCAAAGTTCTACAGAGCCATCTGTTTTGCAGTTTTTCCATTGTCTCACATTTCTTCTATTTTTAAGCTTTTCCTTAAATAGCTTTTTACTAACTTTTGTTCCTAATGCAAACTGACTGTTCCTTCTTGTGACAATCTCCAGTTTTGCCACTTCCTAAATACTTTTAAATGGGGTCTTAAAGCTGATCAGGGTCTTTTTATTCATTTATTGACAGAGAAGTTAGACTATAAGCAGCATATTCATTGAAAATTCCCAGGTGAAACATGGTATCTGTAATGATGAATGATGGCTGATGAATGGCTGATGAATGATTCCCCCACCTCCTTTGAACAACCTTTTAGTGCTTCTTTGTTTGCCAGAAGTTTTTTTCCATTTTCTTGCAGCATCTAGTTTGTTTGTTTGTTTGTTTTTCGTTTTTTTTTTTTTTTTTTTTTCTCCAAACATTCTACCTCGTTTTTTCTGGGAATCTGTGGTTGTCTGGCATGCTAATTCTACTACTTCCATATTTATTTTTTAGTTGTATTAACATCTTGTGTTTAAAAACCTGGAAAATGATTCAAGACATTGGAGAAGTAACTAAAGGGAATTGTGGTAAGAGTAGCTATAAAAATGCATTATTTAGATGCACATGCTTTATCTACAAATATAGCTATCATGGGCTTTTCTTGTGAAGCTTCCTCTAATGCCAAGTATCGATCTCTACATGAGATGCGGTGTCTTGTGGAGTGCTAGGTGGGTAGCATATAATGATAGCTCTACTCAAAATTGACTAGGAGTATGTCTGGCTAAGCTCACATTGTACTTCTCCAAAAGTATGTTTCACTTTCAGAAAGGTCTAAATTCTTGCTTTCCCATGGAGACTTTGAGCTTTAATTGGCCTGTAGTGTAGCAGCATTTTTCTGTTGCAGGCTTTCCTAAAGGCTTCTGTATGGCAACTATGTTCTTATTTCTGGATGGTTCTGTAATAGTGACTAGACCTGTCACGTTTAGTAAAATGTGGCAGCAAAAAACATAGGACATTCCTGCTTCCTTAACAGCTAGGAAGTCTTGATGATTCTTGTATGGATGAAATCCATAGTGCTATAAACATATGAAGGGTTGAATTTGCAGATCCAAACTAATAATTTATTTCATGAATTGCAGCATGCACTTGGGCAGCAATGTTCGGAGTTGTTCCAGGATGCACAAGCAAGCAGGCTCCTTAGCTTGCAGGTCACCTGAATAGCTGCTCTCTGTCTGGCTTTGTGTGCTGTACATTCCTCTGCCTCTGAAGCAGAGTGCACTTTGCCTCTCATGCTAATGATGCCAAATCATCTAGTAAGACACACTCCTGACTCTACTGCACACTTAAGCTTCTGCTGAATCATTAGCATTTTAGTTTTATTTACCCCATTTTATCTAGGCTTTGACTATAGCAGGGCAGTGAGTGTTCCACTCTGCATCCGCATTTTCTCTTTACCCCAGACATCTGGCTACACAGGGCCAGGCCTATTTGAATCTTTGAGCTTGCTCCTGTCAGGAGGCTTGAGAAGAGGGTTCCACAGCCTACAGCTAATTTACAGGTACACTTTTCTGTGTGTACATGTATTAGGAATTACTATTGTTGTAGAAAATTTATATTCTTGGGGAGCTTCTTAAATTTGCCACTTTTGGTAGACCAATGAGCAATAGTGACCTCCAAAAAAACTAAGTTCTGACACAACCAAAAGTTGCTGTTAGAGTATATCACATCAACATAAACTTGCTCACTTGATTTTTACAGTGATTAGCATGGGTTTACTTTTTTGATTTATTTTTATCCTGTTGAAATGGCTAATTTTTTTTTCGCTGTGATCATTTCATCCTTATTACTGATGAAATTAATAATCTCCTGGTTGTTTGGAAAGCTGCTTGTGTGTGCGCTTGCTCTCTCTCTCTTTCTTTCTCTCATTTCTTTCTCTTTATTTCTTCCCCTTTCTAAATCTAAGCTTGCAACATCTTTACCTTCTACATGTGATAAAAGCTTTCCAGATGCAAGACAGATTTTGCTTGGGTCATCGGAATTAAATATGAAGTGTCAACTGTTTTGATGGAATGTTGACTTTGAAACTTAATATTTCTTGTTGTAATATTCTGAAATTCTTATCACTGGTGGAACATGTGCCCTTTAATCAGTCAGTGCAGAAATTGCTCAGAAAGTTAATTCTGTAAAATATGATTCTAGGTGTTTGTTTTGAAACTACTTTCTTTTTTTCTTTTTTTTCTTTTTTTTTAAAAAATACCATGGAGTACTTTGTGCTGGTGTCCTTCCTGCTGTAACACCTTTCCCAATTAAATGAGTGTGAATTAAATGAGTGCTGCATAGTAAGACCTATTTAGTCAGAACAATATGGAAAATGCTGAAGTTTAAGTTGTGTTTAGTTTGTTTCACCAGTGATGCTCCTGCTTACTGGACTTATCTCCAAAATAGCACTAAGGTGAGGAGCAGTGAAAGGAATTGTTGTGTTTCCGTGTCTTGCAGGCAGGTAAGAAGGCAGCAATATAGGGAAGGACATCCCACAGGTAGTAGTCTGGAGTTATTCTGTTTTAGTAGTAAATCTGGATACAGCATACTAAATTCAGTCCGGTTTCTAGTGAGATGATGATTAATGCTACTGCTACACCTCCACTATTCAATGTATTCAGATTCAGACATTTCACATCTTGTGGAACATAAATCACTTTGATTACTTTGAGGATGTTTCTTTGCCTTGTTTGATAACTGAAGTTTAGGTCTGCTGACTGTTCTCTAATAAGCTAGTTGATTCTCTTCATTATTACTGAAAATATATTATTAAGTATTTTGAATCGTTGTATACAGGACCTTTTTGTTTACAAAAGTATAAAGCTAGTTCATGAAATAAACCTTTGTTAAAGGGGAAGAGGTTATTTTGGACAATCATCTCTACTTTTGCTTGGCCTTATTTGATTGTTTTAATTTATTTTTTTCCCCTCTAAATGAGTTGCATAATTAGTGTCAAAATTGATTTTTAAATGACTTCTAGAGTGTGTGTATGTATACGTGTGTGTTTTGTTTAAACTAACCAACAAGGTAACCAGGAGGGTTATGATCACATGCAGCATTTGTGCTTTTCAAACAGTTGTTTTCAGAGTTCCTAGCAAAAGAGGAGCAGAAAGTGCTCATGACTTTAAAGGAACATTCTTCTCTTGCTAGTTTGACTTCTTATATGTTGTATACTTTATTTAAACAGATGAGAATAAAAAGCCTAAGCTACTGTGTGTATTAGGAATACCACGTTGTATGTATAGTTGTTGTATGTATAGACTTACATGAGAGACAAAAGATGTCTATTTTAACCTTTTTTAAAAGACAAATGAAAATCTCCACCTGTTTTCATCTTCTAAACAAAGAAATGTGAAAATAACATGAATACTACATATTCTTAATTTGAAAGTGTTTAACTGAAAACTTAGAGAAGCTGAGTTTTGAGGCCTGTATAAAAAAGAGCTTTTCAATGAAGTTCAAAGTAGCATCTCCAGTACAGAGCATCTCCAGTACAGAGCCCAAGTTCTTCTAACTGATTTCACAGTTTATGGTCGACCAGTTTTAAATAACAGTTCATAGCTTACCTGGGTCCACAGAAGGTAATTCATTCATCTTGCTGCTCTCCCTTTCCCTTTTGGGTGGCCAATTTCTGTAGTCTAGCAGAATGTTTAGATATAGTCCACTTTCTGCTCAGTAGACATAATTTTCATCTGGAATAGGTGAGAAGAGAAGAAAGCAGCCAGGCAGTTGTGTTTATGGTTTCTTATATGTCTGTGAAGCCAGGAAAAAAAGACTTTTATCAGGCTTAAGTTTGTAGCCAAAGTGGAGCTTTGGGCAGAGAACCTATGAAAAGCACAAAACTAAACTTAATGAAACAATGATAGGTATAAAGTGGAGCAGTATGGAGATAAAAAGGAAATGGCCTTTGTTTAGTTGAATATGAAATCTAGTGTTTTGTCACCAAGACAGTGAAATACTGTGTGTTTAAGCAGATTCTTTTGTGTTAAGTGGTCTTATCTTTAATTTCTAATAGTTGATGTAGAAGCAGAATTAAATATGTTGTCCCTCTTTTACTTGTCCTTAGCTTTGCGTAGCACTTCTTTCTGACACCATCACTTCTGTTTCCTCATAATAATAATGTGTAAGTAGAGCTTTATGTAATAGCAGTCTTGGATCTTTGGGATTTAATGTGAGGAAGGAGTATCTTTTTACTGAATGCAATTTTTAAAAAAAAAAAAAAGGTCAGGATGCAAAATCTTGCGTTGATCTGCTTGATGTTATTCTGTGCTACAATTCTGTGTCAAGAATTGCATACCAGAAGTGTTTTATCTTGACTTTATGCATAAAAGCTGAAGGTGAACTTGATTATCAGGCAGGATTAAAGAAAAAGGATTTTCCAACCCTGAATCCTGGGGGGAAAGAGGATGGTGATGAGCGGTCTTTTTTGGATGTGTATGAGGCTCTGTTTTACATATTCTTTCTGTAGAGCTTTTAAAAATATGATTTTTCTATATCATATTCCGTTTTGGTTAAAAGTAAGAAGTACTGCTTTTTACACTTTAGAGAGATCATGGACAATGTGAAAGTTAAGTGTGCTTAAATATCTTGGGATACATCATTTCAAACCCCATATGTGTATATATTGCTACTGAGAAGTAAAAAAAATACATGCCTTTTTATATATTTGCCTGGGATCATTTGTGCTAATTACATTACTGTACTGTACTTTACCCATCAAGCCCAATATAACTGATTGACTTTGGTTTCCTCATAAATATTCTGCTCCTCCTCTAGCAGAGAAAAAATTCTGTACATACCAAAGACATTACAAGAGAAGTTCCTGGTTTTCACAAGTCTAAAGTTGACATCATACACAGATAGAATTAATTTGCTCATGAGAATTTTAATACATACTCCAGAGTTTAACAGAAGCAGGATTTTAAGTTTGTTTTTTCTTGGTACTCATGCTTCTGTTTCCCAGAATAATTTGATACATTGAAAGCAAGTTGGCTTTTCAGATGTTTAACTACCCAAATCTTGGAAATAAAAACAGAATAATAAAAAGGATGCACATACCTGATTTGTGCTTGTCAGAATTTTAAAGGGTATGTGCAGCATGGTGAAAACAGTAAATTAATAAAAAGGGAGGGGGAAGGGGAATAGGTAGACAGACTCTCTAGTCTTAGTGTGATTTCTTGCGCAAAGACACAACCAGGTCTTTATCACTACTTATTAGGAAAAAAAAAAAAAAAAAATGTTAATCATCATGTTAAGTCGTAGAGGTTTCTGTTCAAACTTAGGGTTAGTTATTCCTGCTCTAATTTACATACCCTCCACAATTTAACCCCAATATTACATGTTCCCTTGAAGTAAGATACCATTCCTATGTGTTTGAAGGCTATTATATTCTCTAGATTTTATTACTGAACTAACACTTCTTTCAATATCTTTTTTTTTTTTGTGTAGGCTTTCTGTAATTTATTTTCTTTGCTTGTTTTAATTTTTTTTCCTCAAATCACTGTGTTATTTCAACTGAAGTTTAATTATGAGAAGGAGAAAAGGAGGGTCATGTATTCAGTGGTTTATCATCTTTTTCCATAATACCATGAAAATGATTCTAATTTGGTTGATGAATCTTATGGGCTCTGCAGATCATTAATGGAAGACTTCAGAAGTAGAAGTAAAATTCCAGCTATTGTTTTGCCATAAGAAGTTACCTTAATAGCACTGAACTGCATTTTCTTTCAGGCATTTGGATACAAGGAAAAAAATCACACAGCATGCAACCATGATAAGACGCTTGTTGAATGTATATGTCAAGCCTGTCAACATCAGTTAGCGTGGATGTTTTTGAACAAGAAAATTGCCTAGATATTATCATTGGTTTAAGTGCGTTTTTGATTTAGCTTTAAATGTACCTTGTGGAAAATTTGAAAAATGATGAAGTTGTAGATGTCTCCTACCTAACTTGCAGCCACTTTTGTTAGGAACTGGAAGATGTGTTTTGCAGAAGATGCTAAATATTCCTGATGTAGCAAGCTGTGTAATCCTTATTACTACCTAGGTGAAACAAAACAGTATAAAGGAGAACTTTCCCAGAGCTTGGCTATGCTGAGAAACTGGGATGCAATTAAGTGCAACTATTCTTTACAAAAAGAATAGCAGGTTTTATGTTGTCTTTTCTGCTCTTGCAAATGAATTGAAGCTGCCACTTCACAAATGGGTAAATCATAGAGAAAACATTGGCAAAAGTAATAACCATTTCAGTGGCATAACATGCCTGTGCAGCAGCTCCCAGTAGAGTCTCCCTTTTTATTTGTAGATGAAAAACTTGGGAAACCTAAGGGAGAGGAAACAGTCGGTGTTACTTGGGCTGGCATTCCATGCTATTTGATCGGAGAGTTTGGAATAGTGCTCTTCTGATTGCACAATGAGTTTATTGCAACTTGAACTTAATTTTAGGAAGATTTTTGGTACTGGTTCTGTTGCATGCAAAAGACTAAATTTGGATGAAGTGCTTAACTACTTGGGATATCTTTTAAGCCTGTATAAGAACCTTTCTTGCTTACTTAAAAATGCAATTTGAAGACACGCGTTTTGAGCAATTAAATGAGTCCGACAATGCCATCTTGATTTCTTGATATTAGTGGGCTCAGTCACCCCATTAGTATGCTGCTCCCTTCTTGTCCTGTGTGGGTTTTGATATGTAAATTTGATTAAAGACTGAGTGCTATGTAACTTCTGTCTCTCCAGGTGAAGATGGAGCAGGTAAAACAAGCTTAATAGGAAAAATTCAAGGAATAGAAGAATACAAAAAAGGAAGAGGAATGGAGTATTTGTATTTAAATGTGCACGATGAAGATCGGGATGGTAAGTTTGTAATCGTAGCAATATTTGAACCAGTTTGCAAGTAATGCTTCTGTAGTGTGATATCTGAAATGAAAGTAGGATTCTTGCTTTGTATATTGCAGGAATCCAGCTTAGGCCATCAGTGATTTGTATCATGAGGGGATTTGTAGATTTTTTTCAATCTAATTAACCTTTAGTAGATATCATGAATAATGATGGAAAGATAGAGGAGGTGAGTAGGCAGTGAAGAGGTTGAAAAGACCAGAAAAGCAACCTTAGCTGCACTATTCTAAATTGATGGTTGGTAGAAGTATACTTCTCAAGCCTGGAGGAAAACCTGTCTAGACTGTTATCTGGCATCTCAATTGTTGCAGTAAATATCTATCTCTGTGGGCATCCAGAGAAACCTCTGTCTTGGTGAGAGCAGAGACAATGCGCAAGACTACATATAAGGCACTGATAGGTAGGAAAATGTATACAGTGATAAAGGAGATATAAAGGCAGAAGATATGAAAGAGAACTTAAGGGGAAAAGAGAAGTTGTGATTTTGCTGGCTTGATTCATCCCCTAGCTACAAGGTTGAAGAAGCTTAAGATACAGACTCAAAATACCTGTGCTGATAGAGTGGATACCTGTATATGGAGGACAGGGGAAGGGTATGACCAGGCTCTGTAGAGGTACAATGAATTACCCATAGGCAAAGCTTAGGGGAGGCAGGGTGTGAATAAGGACACACTGGGAGCTGTGTAGGGAGAATGGTGTTTCCTGTCCACGCTAAAAGCACCTTGGTAGGTAAAAGGAAAATCAGAGCAAAAACACTTCTTTCCTGCTCTCTGAAATCGTCTGCTTTCCTGACTTCCATGTCTGACTTGCTTTCAAAGATGGTTTGATAGGATTAATGGGATTGGGATTTTTTATTTAAATGTGTGTAATAAGGTGTTTTTTTTTGTTTTTGTTTTTTTTTTTTAATATCTGAAATCAAACAGTACGTGCTCTAACTTTGAATCTCCAGCTTGTCATTCACGACAAGTTGTGTGTCTTTGAATATATGAGTAAAGTGTTTTGGGGGAAGCAGCAGTGGAGTAGTCTGGCTTTGTGCTGCTGTCTGTTTTTTTTTTTCTAGATTAGAAAGACTAGCCATGAATAATGTGGTTTTTGTTTTTCTGTTTGTTTTTTGCCTGATAATACTTTAGATGGATATTTAGATGGAAAGTTAAAATTTGCAATAGGCAAATCATAGACATAGCATGTTGGAGTTTTGCAGAGGCCATCCTTGAGGGTGAAGCAGCCCTAGGACTGGGAATTTGCCCAATTTTCCCCACCACTCCCTAGTTTTTGGAGAGGGAGGGGAAATCTTCCTTTAAAATGATGAAGATAAATTTTGAAACTATTGAATGTTACATTTGAATTTTGCTTTTTGAATGGTGTGTTTTAAGATCCTCAGTTATCAGCCATTAATCTGAGTTCTTTAAATTTCAGGGCTTGGGAGAGGAGGAGGATTCCCCAAAGCTGCAGTTTGCTCTTTTGTTATGTATCTTGTTATTTACCTGATACAATGGATCTTCTTTTGTTTCTTGTATTTTACATGTCTAGTGAAGATTGAATATCTTTTGGGTAGCAGACATTTCAAACAAAACTCTCCAATTATTCTCTTTTCTCCTTGTAGATCAAACAAGATGTAATGTATGGATCTTGGATGGTGACTTGTATCACAAAGGTCTTCTTAAATTTGCAATGGAGGCAAGCTCTCTAAAGGACACTCTGGTTATGCTGGTAGTAGACATGTCTAGGCCTTGGACTGCACTGGATTCTTTACAAAAATGGGCAAGTGTTGTAAGAGAGCACATTGACAAGTTAAAAATTCCTCCTGAAGAAATGAAAGAAATGGAACAAAAGTGTGAGTATTCTGCAAATATATAGGAACCCATTGAAATCAAATATGCTTAATGCTTTCTGCACCATTTAACCTCTCCATTTAAGTCTCTTTCATATTTTGGAATTACAATTTAAAACTGGGAGTTGGAGATATTCCATTCAACTTCTAGATAAGTCCCAAGTACTTCTATGAACTTAATGTGATAGCTCTGGATTAATTTTGGACAACCATTTTTATTCTCCCCTAGGCATAGGTTGTCATAACATTGATCTTTTTCGCTTGCCTACCCTTGAATTACTTCAAGAAAGAGTATTTGGGAAAGATATGTTTTGAATTCAAATATCATGATCTAACTTTGTTTACAGAGCTGAAGTTGCTCTCAAACAGGGACATTTCTAAGAAACTGAGTGTCTGATTACTGAACAGCTTTGTCAGGAATGCCTGTTGTAGCTGTGATTAAAATAGCCCATATTGTATTAGTGGTAGAAATTCTGGATTTTTTTTTTTTTTTTTTAAGACAGATCCTTGTGGGAAGAGTCTTGTCTGTAAGGATTTTTCACTGCAATAATTTGTTTGGGAGAGAAATTGTGTGGGCTCTTTTGGGGAGATGTTTTTTTTTCCTGCCTCTTTTTTTTTTTTTTTTTTTTCCATATATTAAGAAACACACACAGACAAAAACTGTTTCAAGATATGATTTTGCTGAATGGAAGTACCAAGGAAGCAATTTTTTTGTTATCAAGTAATGTTTAGCTGTTAGTTTAACTCCCTTGATGACTGGCTGAACCGAACAGTGATATTATAGAAAATCCAGAAAAGTCAGCTGAGCCAAGAGTAACAGTTACGCAAAGTTTTTATCTGCCACCTAGAATTCTTTTATCATCTAGCCTAATTCCTGCAGATATTGGTGGTCTATATGCTGGGTATAATAGAAGCCCTGAACGCAGTCCAGATATTAGTTGGGAGAAGTTTTATTTTGGCACTCGTGTGGTGTGTCTCCTGCATGCTAGGCTAACAATAGCTTGTGACTGCCCTAAGGAGAAGGAAGTGCAGCTCACCTCACTTCTGGCTGCCTAGGCCTGCTCTGTCTGAGCAGCCTGAACTTGCAGGATTGAAATCTAATGAGGATGTGTGGATGTGGTTTTCTTGGGGATGTTTTTTCAGGGTTTGTCTTTCAGTTCTAGCAACTTCACTCAGACCCTGTGAGTCCTGAGGATAGCACAAGTGTGAGGGGATAAAGAGCAACTCTTTCTGGGAATGGGATCTTCCTTCCCATTTTGGGGTTCAACTGTGTGTCATGGCTTGAGCACTTCAAGGGTACCTCTAGCAAGACCTGAGATTGAGGTAGTCCAAAGACTCTTGGAATACAATCCTCCTTTTTCATGCTTTTCCTACTTATAGGAAAAACTTGTTATAGACATGCAATTGGAATTTTGGGGCTGTAGGAGGACTTTTAGCACTGGAGTATTGTCAATTGTCATTTTTATTTTAGTATGCAACTGTCCCAGAACAGAAAGGATGCTGTTGGGGAAAGCCTCCCTTGCATGGCTGGCAAAGTTCAATGAGAGCTCTGCATTTAAAATAGTACCAATTTAGAAGCCTCTTGGGGGGCTCATGAAGTGATTGTTGAAGTAGAGATGCTAATCTGTGAGAAAAGTTTTCTGTTTCTGTATACTCTGAAACTCTTCTGTACCAAAATTGAATAATCCTGGCCTAATAAGCCTTTTTCTCCAGGTTCTTGAAATGGGTCTTTCCCTGTTGATTCAGCTAATGCTTTTCTAGATACAAACTCAGGGCTGCAATTGGTTCAGAGAAGGTAGGGATGGATTAACGTAAATCGAGGAACAAGCAGTGAGAATGTACTAGAGAAATTGGCCGCCAGTGTGCACAATTCAGCTAAACTGTTTTGCTGCCTGAGTTTTTTTAGCTGAATCAGGCTGTGTTACTCATGTGAAAGTCATTAGTGGTATTTGCAGATGAAATGTTGAAATGGGATAGGAAAGGTCTAGGCAGTTGAGGCCTAATGTTGCATCCTTGACTGCAGGAAGTTGCACTTTGTCTCCATTTCTCCTGTTATAATTTAACTTAATATTTTATAATCTAGCAAGAAGAATATTTGATCTATCTATTGTAAAAGCACACCCAGTATTTAATATGGTGTTAACTAATGGCATGTTCATATGCTAATATAGAGGTGTTTGCTCTCTTTCCATTGTATAACAGATGTCCTATTGCTACTAAAAGCTATTTAATAACTAACACTTGTATATTCTGTTTCTCTTGCTTATTGCTACTGTATATTCACTGTATAGAAAGAAAAGTGTGAACATAGGATTTCTGGGTCAGAGTGGTATAAGGCAGAAGGCAAGCAATATGTGAAACTTGCTTATGTTTCTTCTAACAACCTGTTCCATTAATTATTCAATTAATTATACCAAGAAGAGTACAAGGAAAATCACTTTCTTTACGAGTTATATCAAGTAATAATAGCTGATAACAACTGCTAGTGGTTC
Organism: Crypturellus tataupa; assembly: GCA_034781795.1. NCBI lineage: Eukaryota > Metazoa > Chordata > Aves > Tinamiformes > Tinamidae > Crypturellus > Crypturellus tataupa. The sequence goes on from JAWLRI010000563.1 coordinate 4,496,052, forward strand.
CACAATGGTTATGATACAATTGGGTTAACATCCTTATATTGACACTTTTTCCCCCTCTGATCATGTTCTTTTACCTGCTGATAAAGGTCTTAGATTTGGTAGCGCTCTCCTGTGCTGTGCAGCGCTTAGGGCATGTTCAATTCTTTTCAAGAAATACAATACAATAAACAGTGCTAGAGATCAATGGCAGTGGAAAACATTGTTGAAATAATACAGTAGCTGCTCTTTTAATACAACTTTTTTTGCTTTCAGTGGTAAGAGACTTCCAGGAATATGTAGAACCAGGCGAGGATTTTCCAGCTTCTCCACAGAGAAGAAATACTTCATTACAGGAAGACAAAGATGACAGTGTGATTTTACCCCTGGGTGCAGATACACTAACATGTAACTTAGGCATTCCAGTAGTAGTAGTTTGTACAAAGGTTTGTTTCATGTTTTAGGTTTTTCTTTACATATTCTGTTTAAGGAACTCTGTCAATTGTGGATTTGGGGTGGGCAACACAAGGTTCTTCAGTCATTCTAAGAACCCTGGATATAAGTGTTCCTAAGTGCTCAGTGTTGAAGGGTCTGGTCTTCTGCAAGCCCTGACTCTGTGTTCATTTGAGAGTAGCTTTGCCCTACTGTCATAGCAGTTTGCAGGAATTTGAGTACCTCAGCCTTAGTTTTGCTCACAGAAGTGAGCTGGGCAGTAAGTACCTAGTCTGCTAAATCCTTCCTTTTCCCATGATATTTTGGATTTTACTTTTTAAAGTATTTCTCATCTTTCTCTGAAAATGACTGAGAATTTTGGTTAGTAAAGCGTTTCTCTACTAACTTTTTTTAATTGTTAGGATGCTTCTATGATCTATTTTGATATTTGTTAGATGTCTAACAGTACTCTTGGTCTAAAGAAAAAGGGCTGTAGTTCCCCTGTGATCTTTTCCTCTGGCTCTGCTGTTCTCATGGCCACCAAGCTGCACCTGCAGTCTGTGAGGGCCTACAGGGACAGAATAAGCCTCTCACCACAGATGCTTTTCCTTCACTACAAGGCTAACCGTCACTGCTGCACTCAGCCACTTCTGTTCCCACGTGCTGACTCTATTCCTCTCTCCCCGTGTTGTGCACTCCTCCCACATACACGCATTTTTTTTTTGTTTGTTTTGCTTTTCTCCTGCTTCTACATTTCTTGCTCTTGACTTTCTTTGCAAAGGACTAAGTAGTCACTGGCCCAAAAGACTGTGTTCTGTAATATCTCAGCATGCAGAGGCATCATGCAGAGAATGTCATTCTTACCCAATAGGTCAATCTTCAACAGAGACTTTGGGGTGTCACGTAGTATTATGTGGGTGGAGAGGGAGGTGGAGAGGAAGTGAATGCAAAATCACAGTCAATTTAGTTCCCAATTTAATGCTGCCCCCAGCATATGCATGTCAAGTTACAGATTGTTTTAAAAGAATTACTTGTCCAGATACACTTAAAAATTATCTCGGCAGAGTTTTGCTCTGCCTTCCCCCCAGTTATGAACTGGAGGTGTAGCAGTTCAGTGCTAACTGCAAGCTAATTCTGTGTTTGACTTGACAGTGTGATGCCATCAGTGTGCTGGAAAAGGAGCATGACTACAGGGATGAACACTTTGACTTCATTCAATCACATATCCGACGGTTTTGCTTACAATGTATCCTTTAACATCTCCTAAGGATAAAGATCCCTTACAATCAATTTCTTTACTTACCTTCATTTTCATATTAAGAAGCATCTCCCAAATTAACAATCCTCAGATGACAAGTTTCCTGAAAGAGAAGTCACGTAACTACGATGGTGCTTCATATAAATATAAGGCATGCTATTTATTTCGATCTGAATATTCAGTCTCCCTTCAGTAATTCGACAAGGTGATGAGAGCAAGTACAAATCAGTGGTGGCCAGCGACAGAAGAAGGGGTAATGTGTACAAATTGAAGCACAGGAAGTTCCATCTCCGCGCGAGGAAGAACTTCTTTACTGTGAGGGTAACAGAGCCTCTGGAACAGGCTGCCGAGCGAGGTTGTGGAGTCTCCTTCTCTGGAGATCTTCAAAACTCGCTTGGATGCCACCCTGTGCCACGTGCTCTAGGTGTCCCTGCTGGAGCAGGGGCGTTAGACTAGATGGTCTCTAGAGGTCCCTTCCAACCTCAACCATTCTGGGAGTCTGTGATACGCTTTCATTGTACTATTGTTTTTAAATGTCACTGCTCAATTAAATGTGTAATATACTGCTTAATATTAAAATAGGTAAGCTAAGGTCTAGAGTTTAATGCCAATAGTATGTGTACACTGTGCTACCATCATTCATGCTGTGGTAAAGCAAAAGTTAAATACCTTCGTAAATGGCAGTAGCTGATAGAACAAAAATTAGTTCAAGATCTTGCAACCTCAGGTTAGGTCCAAGTTGTCACTTCCTTCAAAAAACTCTGAAGTGCTCATTTTTCAAAATGGAGTGGTTGCTGACTATAATGAGGTTGTCATAGGAAGGATTGGAAAGATTAATACAAATTAGTCACTGTAGCCGTATAGGCAATGTTCAGACTGGAGCTCTTTTCAAACTTCTGCTGAATGTGAATCATACCCTTTTAGATGCCTTTTCTCTTTCTGAATTCAAGTTGCATGTGTAAAAGCAGGTTAGTGGTTTTGACATAGTATAAGGTAAAAAATATTTTAAACTTTAAACTTCCCTGGTTGCTTCTACACTCCTGTGTACAAGCAGCATTATTTTGATACTGACCCATGTCGGAATACCAAGCACTGTCTCGGTCTTTTAGCAATTTAAAAACTGATGCACTGATGTACAGCTGGTTTGCCCACCTTTGATTGTAAAGGACATATGAGCTTGTAACATATGAGCTTGCTGCTCTATTTTAGGTTCCCAGGAGAGGGAGTGAGAGGCTGTTTGGCATTTTTTAAGCTATTAGTGTTAATGCTGGGGAGTGTCGGTGTGACATTTCTATCTAGCCCTGCAAGTTGGGATGATGGTAAGAGGTAAGAATAGTGCATGGAAACTTTCAGATGGGAAGAGCACAAGACAGTTTTGAAGACATCATAGTGCAACCATTGGTACCATGGGCTTTGAAAGCTAGAGGAGTCACAGAAGCAGCAGATGAGTTCGCTTAAAATAAATCCTGGGGAAAAAAAATTAAACTATGGAATAGATTGTTTCAGAATTAAGTTCTAGAAGCCATTTGACCTAGTTGAATTTGTATTCTCCTTTTAAATTTTAAAAAGTTGATATCTTGTAAATAAAAAATTGGGAGGAAGAAGCATTTTACTATCTCTTACTAACCACAAAATGGAGTTTTCTTTAACAAGTTTATTCAGATGGGGCAGCACTTATTTACACTTCAGTAAAGGAAAACAAAAACATTGATTTAGTATATAAATATATAGTTCAGAAATTATATGGATTTCCTTTCAATGTTCCAGCTGCTGTTGTGGAAAAAGATGCAGTATTTATGTAAGTTGTCTGCGTTACTATGTGTATATGGTTGCGTAGTGTACTTGTGCAAGGCTTAGAGGTCACTATCTTTGTTGTTGTTGTTAACACGTTTTAAAGTTCAACATAACATTCTCACAAGGAAGAGATCGGAAGCTTGGGGAGTGCCCTAGACTGAGATTGCAAATATTCACCGCCACCAAGAGAAGTGTTGAACCAGGAGATGTTTCTCCTCTGTATTAACGGAATAAACCCCAGCTACGAAAAAAAAAAAAAAGACCACCAAACCCAAATCAAACAACAAATAACAACAGCAACAAAAAAAAAAATGCTTGCATGGAAGAAGGGGAGTTAATAGAGCTTTCTTGGCTTTCAGCTCTGTGCAAATCAGGATTGCCCCCAACCGTAACCTGAAATACCAATAGAATTTAAAGCCAAATCCCTCTTTCTCTAGTCCCGCAGGTTGGGATAATGACAAGAAGATAGGAATACTGCATGAAAACTTTCAGACGCTAAAAGTGGAAGACAATTTTGAAGATATCATAACAAAGCCACCAGTCAGGAAGGTAAACTGAGATGTTTTAAAACAAAAGTAATTTTTCTAATACTTTGGCATTCGGTACTTTTTTCTACTAGTGAGGTTTTTGAAGGGCTTCCTGTCTTTGTTCCAGTTTATCACAAGACCACTTTGTGTGTGTTTTGCTTATTTTGTCTTTATTTTGCTCTCCAGTTTCTTCTTAAATTACCAGAAAGTCATTGTGTATATTTGTGTTCTGTGTAGCTTTTCCTCAGCTTACACAGTGTCTTCTTTTGGCACCATTACCAAAACCATATTCTTTTTCTCTTAATGCTTATCGGTATTGAAGAGTCCAAGCGTCGTTTAACTTTTGGTCATAGTTGATGTAGTATTTTTAAGAACACTTTGTTATGCTCTGAACTAGCATGATATTTTTCCTTGTTTTAGATACTCTATGGAAATGCAAAGCTTAAGAGAGTGTAAAATCAAAAGCAGGTCCATTAAAATGGGTTCTTACACATTCAGCATATTCTTCTCTTTCTTGCTGTTCAGAGACTTTGACAGAACTACATGAAATGTGCAGAGTTGTTGAATAAAATGACAGCAGCAGTGGACCCATGTGTGGCAAACTTACTGAAGGAAAATATCTCTGTGGCTTTTTAGAACTAAGCTAAGAATTTGACAAATTGTCATTTCCAAGTTGAGAAAACCAATACTATGTCCTTTCTGTAATCTAGTTAGGTATAAAATACTATGTTGATTGCAGAGCATATTTGCTTTTTTATTAAATGCCTTAGTCATTTATCAAGAGATATAAAACACATTTTTTTTAATTGTGTTAATGTGTTTGTATTGCAGTTTGTTCATGAAAAGGAAATTGTAGCAGAAGATGACCAAGTGTTTCTTATGAAGCAACAGGTAAATTTCTGTCTGTAGAAGTAATCAGCCAGTTTCATTTGACAAGTCCTGTTAGAGAATAAAACAAATCTGTACTATCTATTTATTTTTTGCAGTCGCAGTTGGCGAAACAACCACCTGCAGCAGGAAGACCAGTGGTTAGTAATAAGAATTTTAAATCCCATCACATGAAAATGTTCATTTTCATATGCTTAGGGTCTCTTTTTAATTTTAAATACATCAAGGAATACCTGGTAATGCAAGGTTTTGTTCTATTTTGTTTTTTTTTTTAACCACACAGTGATGAAAGTCTGTATCTTAAACTGCTCTGAAATGGCAATACCCCCTCCCAGGTAGGCGTGACTGCTTGTACCGGCAGTGCGGACTACATGTCATGCTTTACGCCCCGTGCATTCAAGTGAATCTCGGCGACTGGCTGGCTACTTTTGTTCCAGATGTGTGGCAGGGAGCAATCTGCATTTCAGCTGAATTGCCCTGATCACTTCCATGTCTTAAATCTGGCACTGCTGCTCCAAGAATATTAGACTCCAGCATAAAACTGAGCTTGGATGAAAATTATGGCATCAGCAGCATTTAAATAATGTATTTAAAATATGACTAAAACAACTTAAAAGTAACATGAGTTTAATGGCGAGCATGTGATCTCATGAAGGTGGCTCTTCTGAGATGATCTGCAATTTTGCAGAACCTTGATGTGTTATTTTTGAAGCAGTGAGGAATGCTTTTCTCAGTGTCCCTTTAGTCCTTCTCACGGTGCTGGAGGTCCGTGTTTGCTTTCCAAGGCACTTGATATAGTTCCTCTGAGCCAGTCAGGGCAGTTTTCATTACAATCAGCACCATTACTGAGAAACAGGGTATCTTTATTTCTCACAGATAAAGGGAAAGGCTTCAGTAGAGACTTAGCTGTTGGACTGAAGTTAATGTTTGTAATAATGTACAAGCGTGGGGAAAAATCCATATACAATCAGTACACTTGATCTTGCATCATTTCAGTTGCATGGGATGCTACATTTTCATAAAAAAGAGATTCAGCCGTGCAAAACAACAAATGGTTAGTTTGACATGCTTCTCTGTAGCATCATTTTAAATCTGTAGAAGTTTGATTACTTCAGCTTTGGCCTTTATTGTTTCCTTCCGCATAGGATGCCTCACCAAGAGTTCCTGGAGGGTCTCCTAGGACACCAAATAGATCTGTAACATCCAACGTTGCCAGTGTTACACCTATCCCTACTGGATCCAAAAAAATTGATCCCAATATGAAAGGTACCTCTTTTCTTAAGGGCAACAAATACACTTAAGAAGTAAAACATAGGTGCTTTTGCCTGCTTCCCCTAGTGTTTTTGTTTAGATTGACTGACACACGAGGTCAGGATTTATTTAGAAAATGTAAATATATTTTTTTTTCCCTTTTCTTTTTATAGCTGGAGCTACTAGTGAAGGAGTCCTGGCCAACTTCTTCAATAGTCTGCTGAGTAAGAAAACTGGTTCCCCTGGTGGCCCCGGTGGTGTTGGTGGCAGTCCTGGAGGAGGTGGCACTGGAGGTGCTGGCAGCAATTTACCACCATCAGCAAAAAAATCAGGTATGATTAATGATAAAAGATCCACTTAGTTCAAGTAATGCATCATTTCTATTAATACAGGTTATCAGGAGCATGACTGTTTTTAATTGATGTCTCACTGGTTTTGCTTCTGGTTTTGCTTTCACAGTATTGTTAGTATTGCCTCTCGTGGCTCTCAGAGGTTCAAAGGGAAACCTTTTATATGATTGTTAGAGGATTGCAGTCATTTTTTTACTAACTTGAATTTTTATTGTATTTTTTTCCGCAATACTGACAGTATTGGGGGGGGGGGGGATTTGTTTTTTTTAATTTATATAGATATTGTATATTAAAATTTT
>JAWLRI010000563.1:4502926-4523438 GCA_034781795.1 Crypturellus tataupa
GCCCGTTTCTTGCATACTGAACTCCAGCTCTCTCCCGACAATGTAACCTCCACTGGGTTGTAGCGCACATTTCACTGGTAGATGTTAAGACCTTTTGAACAAGAAAGGTGTCCTATCCGCGGGGTTGCATCAGCTGAGGTGACCAGTGAAATTAATAAATTTTGGACTAACTGCTGAATCTTCGACTTGTTTGCCTCATTGTTTCCTTGTGCTCGCCCATCTGCCTCCAGCCATCTGCTCTCTCCTGCCTGCGAGCTCCCGAGGAAGGGGTGCCGAGCGAGCTCAGCCCTCGTGTCCTGGAGCAGTTGCGGTAAGGATGTGTTAGCCCTCCCAAAGCCTTGCGATTACGTGGAGTGCACCGCGTTATAGACCCGATCCTGCCCACGCTCTGCAAAAAGGCCTGGCTCACCCAGCAGCGCACAAAGTGCGTCCCCGTGAGCCTGCTGCCGAGCTTGGAAATGCCGGGAAGCAACGGCGAAGGAAGGTGGGCAGCTCCATGTGTGAAAATTTAGGTGTCCTTAACTGCCCTGCCTAGCCGCTTGTTCTGTCAGTCTGAATTTCCAGCTTAAATTGCCACATCTTGTGGGGGATTTAATTTTGCCATGTTTTGCGATGGATTTATGTCGCGGTGTAGAAGCCCTTGCCACCATTCTCCCAAAGGCCACATGTAGAATTGTAGTAGAACTATGAAAAGCATGATTTTAACTGATGGCTTTATAAGAAGGCTCATTCACCCAGGTGAATTTATGGAATCAGCAGAAAGCAAAGTAGCTAGTTTTAAATGAGTATAAAAAAATCACGTACACAAGTTGGACCATTTAACCAATATAAGTAACTATCACAGCTTCAGTTCTGTAGACAAGCAAGATGGAAAGAGAGTTAATTCACAGGAGAGAGATAGTGACCACAGGCCCAACAGGAATTTCTGGAAGCATAAAGGCAAATCAGCTTCCAGCATCTTTTAGGCACCACTCTGTGTGCTGATTTTATGATTACAGGGTTATGCGTGATCCGCGGTGAGGGAACCTTACTTCCAGCAACTGTTCTGAGACCACCAACTCCGAGACCATCGCTTCACAGTTGTTAGTTAATAGTAAAATAATAAGATATTATTTAAATAAACTAAGTTCCAGCTAATCAAGATAGATACAAAGTATATGCAATACAGTTAATTTTCATAAACTAATGCATATATAAAAAAGAGACGATATTTATTTCTAATAATACAAATTAATGGTGATTTGTTGGATAGGTAAACTTAGCTGCTTTCACAGTGTCAGCCTTAAAGAACTACTGAACTCTTAAGTTTGCCTAAGATTTAACCCAACGACATTAAACACTACCAGAAGTACCAAGAGGTTCTTCAGGCTGTCAGCTATGACCACATTAATCTGTAAATGTACAACTGCTTTCACATGCGCCCTGGGGCTTCTTGGCCTGGGGTGGAATAGGCAAAGTGCTAAGGACTGCTCCCTGGCGCTTGGGAAATGCCATATTCTGGGCTGTGGGGTGCTGTCCCCGTTCACTATTGTTGCCTGACTGAAGTTAAATCTGATAAAATGCTGATATGTCATCTGTCCCTATTTCACAGATGGGCAAACTGATACACAGACAGTAAATGAGTTGACTACAGTCATCCAGTGAGTCAGAGGCAGAACGGAGTGCGTCAGGTTTGCTGCCTGCGACTCTAACCACCAGCTCACGTTCCCACCTCCAGGGCTATTAAGTCATATTTATCTTGGTTGTTCTTATTCATATTGGTGTTACTTCTTAACTGCTGTGGTTTCAAGTTTCACACACTCCTGCCACAAAAATAACTTTCTGCCTTTATTTATATTGGAAAAAAATAATTCCCATGAAAGGCTTTTCTAAACAGTGTTATCATTAACATATAGCCTATTTTTACTTCCTTTGGTTTGCCTTCAGATCAGATATCTAAGCCATGTACAAAGACAAAAGAAAAGGTGCTGTGGACATTTACATCACGTTTAAAAGCTTTCTGGGGGGAACCCTGGTTTTAGCTGCTTAGCACATGAAAATATTTTACTGTGCGTGTGCAGTTCCTCACATAGTTGAGTGCATGTCAGCCACATCTTTAAATTCCAGTCTGAACGAGAAGACATGAAAAGAACCTAAGACCTAAGAAGGCCTGAAAAGTAGCTAAGAGTTGTGGTTCACTTGTCATTTCCAGATACAACCAATATAAGCAATGTAATGTTTACAAGAAATTATGCAATATTTTTCTGGGCAGCTGATATCATTTGAGAAAAAAAAAAAAGGGAAAACTTTCAGAAAACATGCATACCTGAAGGGCCCTTTCCAGGACTTGAAGAAAGGCGCGCGGTCCTGAAAACTCACCTGCCTCTTCCAGCAGGATCAGCCCGTCCAAGGGGAGATCTTACCTCTCCTGCAAGCTTTTCACGGAAAGTCTACGCTTCCCTCCAGTGGCTGAAACTAAGATTGCAGCCCCACGTGCAAAGAGCCTCACTGGCTCCTCATGGGATCGGAAGTGGCTCCATGGGGAGGAGAAGGGGCGAGTGCTGCAGGACCTGGGCCAGCCTCGCTGGCAGACAGCAGTAGCGGTGGAGAGCAAGTGCTTTACCCACGACCTGCCCCCAAGTACAAACAGGCCGTGCACCCGGCTGTGTGTTAGCTGCTGCCTCTTTGCTGCTCGATAGGATAAGTGGGTAAGTTGGTGCCTTACAGTCATGTCCCGTTTTATCACAGAGACATAACCAAAATGAATTATCCAACTGCAAAGTTACTGCATGCAAGAGGAGAACAAGATTCCTGAGCCAAGTGAAGTGAAAGAAATTCTTGCAGTAGGTGGGAGCTGTTTGTTTTTGAGATTAAATTTCATAGGCTATTTGCCAAATTCCTCTGTACAAGACCTGGAGACTTTTTGACCTAAGCTCTGGGTATCTGCTCAGTGAATGGCACATGAAAACAATATAAGAATCTGTTTTTACCTCCCAAACGTAGCTTCTGATTTTTAAGATGATATTGTGGTTAGTTATTAAGATGTGAAATGACAGAAACGATGCCTCAGCTGTCCCCTGCCCGACATGTCTTGCTCATAATCTGTGGATCAGCATGTGCAGAAATGATTTTTCTGTTCCTCAGTCCCTCAGCCAACTCAGCTTTAGCACCCCATTGCATAACTCCTAAGGAACCCAAATGCTGGGAAATTTTCATGTCTTGGAAGGGGAATCTAAAGCTGCTGGAGAAACACAAGAACAATCATGTGGTTTTTAAGGTGTGGAATAAAGTCTGTTCAGATGCAGATTCCCAGGACATGAAAGGATTCTCACCAAGGAGGAGATGTTGTATTTTGGCAGAAGTGAGCATGTTCGTACTGTACTGAGTGAGGGATCAAATGAACATTCAACTATGGAGGTCCCCTCGTGGCCGAAATTAAAAATTACATTTCTAAACTCTTCCTCAACAGAAGTACCTTGAACTACTTAGATACTCACCTGTATTAGGGGAGCCAATGGTGGACAGGATGGCTCAAGCACAACAAGGTGCCACTGCTCCCTAGGAAAAGGGCCTGCAGAGCTCTGGGACTGTAATGTGAGAACCGTGATAGTGAGCAAAAACACAAGGGCAGGAAAGGGGAGAAGGAAGGTGGTCACACAGCACCTCTGCTACAAAAATGAGCTACAGCAGACTGCTGGTATAGGATATGGGGAAGAGGTGCAGAGAGAGGAGGTCACAAACGAGGGAAAAGCAGTGGGGAGAAAGCTCACTTCTGCCACATCCATCATGCCCTTTGCTGTGATGTTACTGTTCTCACTGCTTTTCCCTTTGAAAGGAATAGTAAGGCCAGTTCTGTCCACTTATCTCTAGCCCATCAGCAGTAATTTCCTCCCTACCTCTCTCACACTGGCCTTGGGGCCAGTATAGCCAGGCAGTGGAATAAAGAGGAGCATCGGGGGGAAAAGAAGTGTAGAATAGTGTAAAGAAAAGCGGGATAGGACTTATCACATACATGGGCAGACTGCTTCTGTAGCTTTAATTTTACCAGTTCATCTTGCAACCTAAGGGTTAACTTGAAGAATAATTGTAAATTATTCCCTATCAGAAGAGATTAAAATGCATCTCAGCAAGAAGCTATTTCACTTTTAATATGTTATAAAGTATAAATTAAAAAATATTTCAGATTATTGAGAAAATGAAAAGACTGAAATAGCACGACTAGTATAGATTTTAGCAGAGATTAAAGCAGAATCTAATGCTTTCCCCACAAAGCATCACTAGTAGTATTTGTTCCAGCAAAGGATCTGTCATGGTAGCTAAATTTAAATGATCTTCTTAATGATGGTTATTTTTAGACAAATGTGGTCAGAAGTTTATACCCAGCTGTCACAGATCTGTATTCCCCATTTACAGAGGAAAGTTACTGGAAAACTCTTACAGCTTCTTACTGAGTCACACAATGTGCTCTGTCAGTTCACTTTACAGTGCTGCACTAGAAGTCAAAAATATCCTGTATAATCATAGGAACACCCAAGAAACAAAGATGATACCATTTGAATATATCTTCAGAAAAAAAAGAAAAGGCAAGCAGGAATAATTACTAAGTAGTGAAGAAGCAATTTTTGTTTTCATGGAAGGATCTACTTTGTGCTTAGAATGTTTCCAAGGCTTTTCTAGACACATAGGTGCTCTTTAGCATGACCTCGTTGCAAATTAATGCCAGTCTGCCCATAGCAATGTTTGTTTTGTCCTGCATGTGCATGTTGGCACACACATTTGTCCCGCTTTTGCAGGCAGTGTAGAAATTGGCAGGAATTTTTATTCACAAGACTTAGTTACTCAGTCGTATGTCACATGGAATCTGCTGAGTTGCAGAACAAAAATAGAAATATAGGCTAGAATAAAAATAAAAAGTATTTGCTAAAATATTCAGGAGGCTTACTCTTTTTTTTTAAAAATCCAGAAAGCAAAATATTTACATGCTTCTCGATTGCTTAACAGCGGTTGCATTCGATTTCTTTACTTGAAGGAAACCCTTCGCTTGAAGAATTAGGAAGCAGCAAGAGAAAGACATTGCCAAATCCGCTGCCCACATCAACTTTGTGCCTCCTTACGTGGCGGTGGGGCAGGACGCAGGGTGCTCGGGTTCAGGGTGCCAGGGCGCAGGTGCCCGTGGCGGCACGGGCAGTTTCAGCACTCGGGACAGCTCCCACTCCCGCACCACCCACCCGGGTGGGAACCCGCCACCCACCCCGAGCGCAACCTTCCGATGCCCCTCTGCAAACTGCAGTCAGTCCAGCGTTGTGCCCGTCCTCCTGAGGCTACTGGCACCGAGGGAGTGTTTAAACCTAAACAAAACTTAGCTATTGATGCTGAGTTATGTTACTGGGTTTTTTGACAGTAAAAAGACAAAATTCATTTTTAAATCGCAGTAGCTGAACACAAGCCATCTTCTTACACATTCTTTAAAATTCTAACTTGCCTCAGGTTGTTTTCTAAAATACTCCACAGTGAAATGAGTCTTCCTTTTTGAACTACTAACCTTAATATTTGGTAATGCAGAAACACAAGGACTGCAAAGCTCTTAAACACATACTCAGCATTTTTTATCCTGTTCTCCTGTCTTACTTCCCCTTAAGGCTAAAATGAATACTACAAAAATCACAAAGTAAGTATCAGACAAATTCTCTGCCAGCTGGGCACCCTATAACAGATTAAGTTAATGTGCCACAAGCTTGTGCTGACAAGAGGCAGGGATTCAGGTTGGCTGAGCGCTGCTTAACCTTGAAGAAGCTCTCATTCACTGGCAATTTGCTCAAGAAACTGGGAGTAATAGTGTGTGCAAGGCAGGAAAACACACCTATGTAGTATATAATATTAGAGTGCTTCCTTTCTCAGACAGAACTCAAGTCAATCCCTAAAGATATTAAAAGAGCAGGGTAGGATGCCTGACCAATAATATTGGGCTTTCTAAAGAAGTACCACATGGACCATGGTGCATACAGTGCAAGAGTATCTGTTTGGCCGTGACTAAAGAAACAGTTATATCCTCAAAAGTCGACTCTTAACTTTATATCTGGCGTAATGCTTAGTTTATTGCCTCAGACAAAATCTTGATTATCTTTTCTATACTTCAATATTTTCATTTTTAGACTGTTATTTCCTGACTCGTCTCATTCCTTGCAGGTTACAGCAGAACATAAGTTGAAAAACAGAACTAGAAACAGGAATATCTTCACAACACTGTCTCTTAAAGGAATAAGTAGGGAAGAGAGATGCAACCTCCACTTGTTTACTAGCAAACATGTTGCAGTGAAAATTTTCCAACTAATGTCTTCATTCACTGTGAGATCAACAAACAAAATAAATTTGAGAAAATCTCTTGTAGCTGCAAAGAATATGTCTGCTACAGACTACTCCACAGAAATGGGCCTGATCCCAGGAGGTCTGCTCACATAAGTAGGTCATGGCTACATAATTCTGCTGGATCCCTCACCAGCTCTACCTCCACCAACAGGGCGTCGGGGCTGACACAACCATCCAAGTGCGTAACGCAGACCCTTAGAGCACCTCAGGATCACTGGTCTGTGTCCTCACACCTCACCACTTGCTCCATTTCCAAGAACGCTGCCTGCTACAGCGCCTCACAGCACCCCGACACAGGCCTGCCAGCCCTCAGCATCTACCCAGCTTGTTTGCACTGAACAGATCCTCCAGTGCTACCATAACAGGACCTTGTATAGAGATACTTTACATAAAGAGACCATAAACCTTATAGAGATATAAGGACTCCCATCCATTGCCACCTTCCCTCACCTGCACCTATCTCCTTGCACTGACATGTTGTGGTAAGTCACAATTCATGAAAGTGGGAAGGCCTGAGAAGTTCTTCCTGTTTAGGAACAATTCCCCAGCCTAAGACCTGGCATGTAAAAATGACTTGGTTTTGCAACCCTGTATAGCCAAGGCTATGCACAAAACACAGCAAACAGATTCTCCTTTGTTCTGGTCACCATCGGCACATTAAGCTAGGCAGCCACATACACATCTCAGTTATATTTCAAAAATCAGGAGATTTTTCTGCAGAAAGCCCAGTTGTCTTTTGTGTAAGCCCATAGCAAAGCCTCATTCATGCAGGCACTCGCCCAAAAGTCTGTCCTGCCTGCAGGTTATTGACCTGCGCTGCAGAAAGTCTAATTTTGCAAGCATGCAAGCAGGGAGAGTTTAGATATGAGTAATCTGCCTGATCTATTTGAAGTGAATCATGAGAATATTGAGATACAGAAAGAGATACAGAAAGTCACCATTACAGTGTAATGGTGACTGTGTTCATTATTTTGGAAGAAAACCAAAGAGATGACATTTTTGCTACATACATTGTTTAAATTTTGTTTTGTTTTTTAATTGCAGAACAAGGTGAAGCTTTTTTTTAAACACATACTCAGCAATAATTATCTTGCTAAGATAATTATCTTTGATAAGATACAAATCAGGAAAGGATCACATAACCATTAACATCTTACAGACAATCAAAATAGACAGTCTAGTGCACTAAATGTTGCAAGAGTAAATCCATATAAAAGTAAATAAAAATAATATGTAAAAGGGTGTGTTCAAGGACTGGTTCTTCCAAGGTTTTTCTGTGGTAATCTGTATCATGTTCAATTGTTGTTTTCTTTCAAATTATTTTGAAAATTAAGCAGATAATAGACAGAATGGAAAACAGTAATTTCTAATTTCAGCATCAAGGAAATGTATTTCTCTTGATTTCTGCTGAAGTTAATGGGGACCACGGGAAAATCCACTTTCCCTGGGGCCAGGGACCTAGGGGCATTTGTATTTTGCTCAGATCAGAATATAAATTGCTCTATCTACTTCGATAAACTTTGAGATTTCCAGTACCATTCTCCCAGTGAATCTTTTCAGTTTTACTTATGACCACAAACTGTCCAGTACCCTGGTTCAAAAACTAACGCCACCGTACCTGTGTGCTGACTTCATCTTCATACTGGGCACACCCCTTCTGTGTTTAGACCATTGCTAAGGGTGCAAAGAGTTCTCTTCCGTAACATAAACTATGATTGCAGATCACTCACTCGGGATTTTGTTGCTGTTTCTCTTCAAGGCAGCAGATTTCTAAAAAAAAGAAAAAAGAAAAAAAAGAGAGAGACAGAGAGACATTGCTGTCTTTCCTTGTCAGGTTATCAGGAAATGTTTTATAATCTAGGAGTGCTCATTTTTTTCAGTAAATTCTTCTCAATTCTCTGATAGAATAGGCATCTCAGTAATGAAGCATATCTCTAGTCTCTTGAACCCACGGTTTTCTAGTGATTCATCCACAGATTTGGTTTCAATGTTGCACAGTTTGTCCTAATAAACAGCAATAACCAAATAGCCCTGAAAAAGTAGATTATCTGACTCAAAACCAATCAACCAAACAAACCAAATAAACCCCACCACAAACATGGTCTTTACTACGATGAAAAAACATAGCAAAGGCAAGCAAAAATATGTTAAGGGTGTTTTATTTGTGTGTCCAATACATTATTTGTCACAGCAAGTACAATTTTACAAGGCCACATGATGACCAGACAGGAAGCAAAGAAAAAACCACATCCTCTCTGAAACTGTAAGGAGAAGATCTTTGCTTCCCCAGTGGGGCTTTTATCAACCTGAGGAAACACTGTTTTTAGCTTGATTAACTTTTTCAGTTGGAAAGGATGATTATTAATTAATCATATTTACTATCTAGAACCTGAACTTTTTTTTCCCTAGCACGTCAACTAAAGGAATAGTGAATCACATTTCACCTGAACATTATCAAAGGACTTGCAAAAAGCTTGAAAAAAGCCTTACAAGGACACAAGCACCTTCAGAAATGGAATTAGTGCTCTGAGATGATACTAAGAGATGGAAATCAAACCTCCGGGTTTTTCAAGGGTTTGGCTTTTCATTTTAGGAAAAGCATTTCTCTATCTGACAGTTTTTGGTCACTATCATAAAAACCTTTTCCATTTCCTAGTCATGCACATGCCTATGTGCATAAACGCTTAATGGTAAGTTCCATGTGCAGACATAACCTAACATCTCAGCTTATTTTCCAGATTAACATATGAGGATCAGAGTTATAAAGAGATATTCATACAGGGGGAATTGCTAAATATCTGCATCAAAAAAAATGATGGGGATGCATCAAAGCACTCAAAAAACCTTTTCAAATGTGGACAATTAAAAATTACTCTATTCATAACTGTCTTTTAAATTGCATTGAGGGCACAAGCTGATCTCCAGTGTCAGAAGCAAGACAGTTGAAGCAGAACAGTCCTCTCATCGGTGCTTGCTAGGGTGAAAGGTTGGGGCAGGCAGGTTAATGAGCTGCTGGGATAGGGAAACCATCAGCGGCCAAGTTGAACTGATCTCTTGACCTAGAGAGAATGAGAAGAGGGACAGAGAGTGAAAAAGAGTGAAGGGAGAGAGTGAAGGAGAGTGTAGAAGCATGAGAGCTTTGAGAGAAAACATCAGGTCAAAAAAAGCAGTGAAACACCGAAGACTTTCAAGTAGCTCTTTCTTCAGGTTTTATATCATACATACACATATATATATTCATTCTTGCCTCGCCCCCACTTTACCACTAGGTGGCCCCGTATAAACTTTGATGAAGAATTGCTTACCAGCCTCAAAGATGCGTTAGCATTTAAATCTGTTTAATTTCCAAGAGTCGTCGGCCTGAAAAGAAAAAGCCTTCAAAAGTCTGACCACATGGTGTGAAACAAGACAAGAGTTTGAACAGCTCTACACTCAAAAGCTTGAACTAGAATCCAGGTATCAAGTTCTGGTTCAGTCATAAACTCAGGAGGGGAAGTGCCAGTATAAGCAGGACAACGATTTCACACAAATGGATATATAGTGTGTAAAATACTTGAGTTCACGCTATCAATCTGTGCAGCACTGGCAAACTCACAGGGTGGCACCCAGCTTTCAGCACTTGCTTCAGTAAAGACAGAGTCCATCTGGAACTGGAGGAGAGCAGCAGAGATGAACAGAGATCTGCAAAATGTAGCCAGTATGGAAAGCCTGAGAAAAGTGGACTTGCTTAGTTTAAGGAGGGCTGAGGGGGTTGTGAAAAGTCAGTCATGGGAAGCTTTGAAGAACAGGTTTGTCAGATCTCTGTCAGGAGAGATCTCTGTCTGTTTCTTGTTCCAAACACATCTATTCCTGGCCCTTGCTGGGGTCCCAGGGACTCCTCTGCACTTCAGTAAGTTGGACTTCCCATTTTCCCCTCTCCTAGGTTCAAGGTGTTGTTGAATTCTCTCTTAACTCTTCATTTCTCAAAAAGAGGGGAGTAAAGGAAAGCACTATGTCATTATGCCCAGTAGGTTCATTCCAGATACACTTCCATTAGTAGAACCACACCTACTGACCACAAGTTCTAGTCAATCTCCCAAAAAGAGGGTACAGACTGTAAACAATCGTATTCAAGAAGACAGCCCTTCAAATCTTCCACCTATGCTTTCAGCACCAAAAATTTTATCAATGTATTTTCAAAGGTGCTTCAAAATGCACATGCTCAGACCAGTAGCACCTCCTGCCTATGCTCACCTGAAACCTCTAGCCTGTACAATGCTGTGCTCACAGCCCTTAAGTTATTCTCTCTGAGAATAATAACACTGAAAATGTGCTCAACGTGCACCTACCTCACAAAGCAATTTACATGCCAAATAAATAAATATATATTTTAGAACTATTATTTATTCATATTATTATAATATTAGTGAGAGTAGATATTCTCATCAGCTTCCAAGCCTGCAGGACAAGGTCTGTTTCAGATACAAACAAAACTCAAAAGGTTAAGTGGAATGAAAAGTTTTGGCAGGGGTTGTAACAAATGCCAAACACAGAGCACACAGTCAGCTGCCAGCAGTGAGACCGGGTACTCCTGAGAATCACACAGCACGTAAACAAGAGCAACAGGAACTTAATGGAACAAATGCAAATTCTTACAAAGTGTTCATCTAAGTGCACGTCCATCTCTGTATAGTAACAAAGACCACTACTATGAATAAAAGCATTGTTATGACCTTATATTAAAAAAAAAAAAAAAAAAAAAAGGACTGTACCTCCAGTAATAGCTGCTGTGCTACAAACCAAAACGCCAACACTGTGATCTCAGCCCGCCGAATAGGAGCCTAATGAACAAACACAAAAGATTGCCCTCAGCACCACATACTATTCCCTCATTAAGGCAAACCAACAACCTTTGGGATAATCCTGTGTTTCTGTTAACTAGATTGATTTTTCCCTTTTCTTTGTTTCTTACCTAGGCCATCATTCTGGAACTGGACAGATCGAAAAATCAGTTGTTTAATAGCAGGTGGCAGATGGTTTCTCTTCTAACTTCATCAAATTTCCATCCTTATCAAAAACTAGAAGCTTCAAGGGGGTCCCTCCACCTTCAGCAAAAATGCCTTCAAAACCGCCTTTGCATTATATTCACATTTCAGCATATACCAATATCCCCCACATGGAGCAGGTGCCTGGGGGCCTCTCAGACATGGGCCCTGCTCCAGCAGCTGCGGTGCATCCAGCAACTCACCTGGCCCCAGCGCGCGCCTCGGGCAGTTCCCACCTGCCCTGCTGTCCGCAGCCGCGGGGCCTCAGCACGAGAGCTGCTCAGGTGAAGCTGAAGAAGGCAGCTGGGAAGCAGGGCCCAACGAGGTGGGAGTAGGGGGATTGCTCATGGGTTTGTAAGCAGAAAAGCTTTCCTCATGCTTTTGCTCTGTTGTAGAAATGCAAAAGAGCGTTCCTGCCACACTCTGGGCACCTGTGCTGAGTGCTGCTCTGAGCTCCGGTGATGGCTGGACTGTAGTCCTTTTGTGGGATGCCACAAACAACATGTCTCTGCAGAGTAAGATAATGGGAATTCTTGAGGAAAAAAAACTTTTAATCTTGCTAAACTTTAAAATAACTCCAGGAAAAGCTAAAAGAAGAACCTTGAAAGTTTAAAGCAACACAAGAAAGTCTTCTATAGTTGTGAACAAAGGTGACAAAAGCATGGGTACTATGGAAATCATGCGAAGCTGCCTCCATTTCACAGACCTATGTAATAATACATCTATGACATATTACACATTTTGCATTTGTTGATTCATTGTAATTTCAGTCAAGAGAATGGCTGAGGTTATGAGCTCTCGAGGTTTTTCTTTAAAAGAACTCTTACTAGAAACAGCATTGGAACAGTGCACCTCTGTGTGTGTTCAATACCCAGTCAAAATGATCAGGAGAACTTACTGAAATTTCAGACAATTCTTATGTAAAGACATAAGACATTCGTATGTAAAATCTCTGCCTGTGATAGTTCATAGAAAGTATCTAACTATGTAAACTATTTGATTTATTAACTTTTTATGTTATAACAGAGAATAACTTATCTTACAGTTCTGGGTATGAAGTGAGACAAGAAATGCTGTGACAGAAAATGTGGCAGACCTACACCACTATAGGTGATGGTTAGTATGCTTTTCTTTTGATTTCTTTTCTAGTTATAGCCGTATGACAGACAACTCAAGAAAGCTGGAGATTGCACAGCATAAAGCTTTAGAAGTATTAACATTCTGAATAGAAAAATAAAATCATCTTTTAGTTTTGAGCTGGCAGGCTTCGCATTTGTTACAAGTAGCTGTGACTTGCATAGATCATATTTACTTTGTGTTCTTCCCTATGGTCAAAGGAAGCTTTTCTTGAATTTGTGTTATTGCTCACGTCATTCTCCCATCTGCATGGTTTATTTTGTTCACAACTGTCCCACTCTGGGAAGTTTTCTGAACAAGAAACAACTAATCGCTGTTTCTTTGTTGTTCTAAGACTCACATTCAAAATTGTAAGAAAAATTAAAGGAATCACACAATCTTTAAGTGGAGGAAAAGTCTGATTAAATGAACTATTGGATACATTGGCTCCATTGTTGATATACACTGATCAGCTCCTGGACCTAATATTCCTTCCTGAAGAAGGTATAATGTCAAGTTTGTAAATACTTCTCCTGAAAGGATGCATGCGTGAATATGCATAAGTTTGGGAAGATGCTCCCTTATTTTGTAATGAAAAGACTTATAAGAAAATTTCAATTTCGACTTTGCAAGATTTTTTTTTTCTCTCTCTTCCCAAGTTAGCTTCACTTTTCCCCAAAACTGGAATGTCCGTTAATATTTGCTAATTATTTAAACTTTTTAAAAAAGCCTTTCATATTATAACATCTAAGCAGAACCAATGGCTTTGAACTTACTGTCATCTAATAGCTTGTGAATTACATTGTGATTAGATGGAACAGCCCTTTTTTCTAATAATAATAGTTATTAGTGAGAAGGATGAACAAATACATTCCTGTATTAAGCCACAACAGTTTATTACAGTAACTAAAAATGAAACATAGCAATGGTTGCATTTTGGGCAAATACGATATTAAATCAGAAGACTAATAGGTTCAAATGACTAGACTACCAATCCTATAAGCAGCGGATTGATAATCCTGTATAATAATGGGATTATGGGAATATACCAATATATCCATAAATGGGTGTATGGGATTAGACTAGAACACATTCATTTCAGCCACAACATCCCCTATCCCCTTCCAGCATCTGTTCTACTCCACAGTGTGAACACATGCAACTCTTCTCAGGGCAAGGCCAGCTCCTACTCTGAGAGGAGCAGAGTCTCTCCCTACCAGCACGTCACACAACTTGCTGAAAGGATGCTCTGCGATTCTCTGTTAATGGACATGCAATGGTTATAATGCAGTCACAGTAGCTGGTAAATAAGGGGTTACTACATTAACAAGTTCTTTTTTTTTCTTTTTTAATTAAATATCTTAATGCTTTAAATACCTTAAAGATTTCTTGAGCACCTGTGTGTGTCTGTTGTATTTGCTGGGTCTTCCCAAACTTGTAGAGAGGCACAGGCAGTAACTCAATATGAGGATAAGGCCTGCAAGAGAATGTTACAAGGTCTTTCGAAGTTAATGTTCATTTTTTTTCTCTGTTTCCTAATGATTAACAACAAAATATTCTCATCTTGTATTGCTTTATAATGAATAATCAATACTGTTGCTGTTTTGCTTATTCTTCTTTTAAAGCTTGTTATACCCACACAGATATACAACTCTTCTACAAGATTTTTGTTGAACCTCCCTACCAGCTAAAAAGAGCAGTAAAGCCACCACTAGTGAGCAGCTATTGTAATACTGCTATTACAGATAATACATTGTCTTTAAAGAGAGGAATATATTTTATTAAGCTAACATAAAAAGGAAACAACAAACCTGCCTCTGGATGCATAAGCCTCCTTTAGGTCCCTGCAAAATTCCCTAAAAACGGCTTGTCTTCCCCCAAATATGCCCTTTTCCCAAATGACAGTTTCTTGCCTAATAACATTTACTGCTTTTTGTACACTCCCTCCCTTGCTTATACTCTTAACCTGGAGTGTCACGGGTAAAACAAAATTGCTATTATTACAACAAGGTTGTAATTCTAGAATTCTAGAACATTAACATTTACTTTAGCAGTTGGTTGTCAAGATGAAATTGGCAGTTTTACATCATTCAGAATTGGTTTTCACACAGTAATCTGCAAAAAACTTCCAAGCACAAAAAATGATGTTGTGATGGTAAAAGGAGAAACATACATGGCAGACACACACCCATGGCTCAGGACTCCACTTTAGCTATTTTAATTTCTGGATACTATGCCTACAGTTTGTGGCTGTGGGGTATTCTGAAGCCCACAGAGACAGGAATGTGGTAACTTGATCTACACATGAAAGGATGCCTGTAGGAGAATGTTTAAAGAAGCTTTACAAGCTGCTGGATATTTTTTTTCTTTTTCCCAAAATATAACACTTAATTTCATTTTGTTAGCGTTATCTTGATAACCACAATCTTGATAACTGGTTCTGAATGATATTGCTGTTCAAAACATCTGTTGTTACATGCATGTACACACATGCACACCTTATTGCAATTTTTTTTTTTGAAAATTATACCAACAAAACATCAGTACAGTTGCCAGTGGCTTGGGGAAAAATGTGCTGCTGACGATTTCCTATAGGTAAACAAAGCAAAACAAAAAAAAAAGAAATTCTATCATGAAAATTCAGAGATTTTTCTGCATCTAAAAATAGCCTTCTGTTACTGACCTGTGTTTGCCATGAATGATTTAACCATCACTTTTCTACTGCCATTGGACAAAGAACAGAAGATACTGTGCAAAAGAGGAAGTAAGACCCAGGAAGCCAGTCAAATGTCATAGCTAGACACTCAAAGGTAGCATCAACACAAGAGTAATGATCAGAGACACCTGTCAAACATCTTCAGTTTTATTTCTCCAGACTTTTCCTAGACTGACTGGAAACGAGCCAGAAAGTAAGAGCATCTTTGCTGAGGCTTATAACACAGGATGGATCTATCACATAGAAACAGGCTTTCAGTTAAACCTCATTCTCCTCCCTCTTCTTCCTCTGCATGACTTGGTGAAAGCCAGAAGTGTGTAGCCGGAGACATTGCCAATTCTGATTCAGGAAAGAGACACAGAGAAACCACCCCACTGCATAATCTGAACAAAGTATTACCTTAGGTTAGTTGCACAGCTCCACTCATGCCCCACAGCCAGGTGAGGCCCTAGTCCTTATTGTTTGCAGCACACACAAATGGGAGAAGCCCAAACACCTTCCTCCTTGTGCTCCCTGGCCCATCAGTAGACTGACTGACAAGAGCTTCTGGAGAGCAGGTAAGAGTCTTGCCTTCGCTAAGAATTCAGATCCTGCCTCGCTTCAGCTGTACAATCTAGGTGCCTCTAACTACTTCTCTAAGACAGGCATTTTTCAATCATTTGGTTTCCCTCATAGATCTGAACGTAGCACTGACAAAGGTACCGAAGATAGTTTGCAAAGACACCGTGAACACAAGACATGCTCGTCGGAAGATTTTGAAGAGACTTCAAAAGGAGAAAGCCTGGTTGGATCACTGCCAACTATGCTTCCTCAAGGGAGAGGCTGGGCAGCTGTCAAAAGAGACAGAGAGGACTATCATGAGGATTTAATTTCTGTGTGATGCCCCTTCAAACACCTGAAGTTATTTGCTGCTTTTCTATGGGATTCACGATTGAGGCTCGTACAAAGGGTGATTTGATTCTAAAACAGATTATTTATTATTCTGTAGGTCTTTTGCTAATCAAAAAATAAAATCACTCATATAAAAAAGTTATAAAATATCCATTGTGAAAAGCATAACATTCTTTGTCTTTCTCCACCTCTTATCAACAGAGCAAAATCTATCAATTAAAAACAATCTTCATGACATAAACATATCCCATTAATGATCAACAGAAACAAAATCCCATCATATCATTAGGATGAAGCACTGTACAACAAATTGTAGCAGAGATTTGTTATAACGCTGCCTAGGATGAATAAAAACATGTTACACAACGCCAGTACAATCTCAGTCATCAACCCGTCTATAAAGTACCTGTAAGAATAAGTTCTGCCCATTTTGCACAAATTAAAATGATCCTCTTGTTTAAACTATACTAGCCTTCCAGGTAAAAATAATCCTCATATTTCATACTGTAGTTGAACAAGAAAAAATCTAATTCATACAATTTTTTGATCTTTTGGATTTGTTCTGAGCTCAATTGTCTGAAATACTCCAAGGTGATATCACCAGTAGTTCGTTTCTCTGAGCTGTATCTCTTCAAGCTGGGGTAGTGCATGCTCTCTGGTGCTCCAATGATCTTCAGAACATATTCAGAATCTAAGCCTAGAGTTTCATACTTGCCCAGAACATCATATTGAATGTTGCAAGGATCACAGAGTAGAAACATTGGTTTCCAGTGGATGTCTAGAGCATTTGGGTTTTTTGTTATAATAAAGTTGACAAATTCTTGGAAACTCACTTTTTCAGAAGAATTTTTGTTTTTCCTGAACATGGCCCTAATCTCATTTGCAACAGTGATGCTATAGAAAGGCTCAGAGTGCAGAAGCTTGTCCCTGTAGGCTGAAACTAGACGTTCCAACGGGTGCCTAGTGAACATCACTTTAGTGTAGTTGCTCAGAAACTCCTCTTGCTTTGCAGGAGGGTAAGACGTCAGCTTCTTGATCACTGAAGTTCTGTGGATGTGGTCATGCTCAATTTCAGCAGCTGTCATGTTCAGATCTGCTTGGAGAAGAAAAATAGTTCTCTTCCAGTTGGAGCAGCCTACCTTGGGAACTTCACAGTAGATTAGTTTATGTTTGTGCTCCACAAAGAGCTGGTTTGCAACATGAAAATCCAATTTGCTTCTTGATTTAAGAAGATTTTTCTCCAGACAGACAGAAGCCAGTGTGTTTTTGCGATCATTTTGAATCATCAACCAATCTTCAAAGCGATCAGAAAAAGAACCTGTGACTAGCAAAGAAATTTAAACAATTAGTTTGAAAGAAACTTCTGTAATTCTTTTCCTCACTGTGACAACCATAACCTTCAATCTATATACTGACATACCAAAACTGATAACCAAACATGTCAAATATGTTTTGCAGCATTCTTCCCATACATTGTTAACAAACCTATTACAGTCACAGGGCCTTGTATATTTTCTTAGCAGTGTTTTTATCACTTGGGCTATATATTTACTTTCCAACATATTTGAAAAGGATGGATTCAGTTCTAAAAATCTCTAAGTCTTTCTATTAGTAAATTCCTTGCTTACCTGATAGGTTTCTTTGTCTCTTACAGAATAATCCCAAAAGAAATAACCCAAA
Source organism: Crypturellus tataupa (assembly GCA_034781795.1). Taxonomy (NCBI): domain Eukaryota; kingdom Metazoa; phylum Chordata; class Aves; order Tinamiformes; family Tinamidae; genus Crypturellus; species Crypturellus tataupa. The sequence goes on from JAWLRI010000563.1 coordinate 4,520,699, forward strand.
AAGAAAATTTGGAAGGAGGAAAACTAACACCTTCTGGTTCATATTATTTTCACAGGAAGGAGGATGATGTAGTCTCTCAATAGTCTCTAAATCTTACTTCCTGTCAATGAGAAAACACAATACAGGTTAGGTTTTGTATGACTGATAAAATAGAAATGACATAGTTATCTACAGAATGTAAGATATCAGAAAGATCTTTCCAGCCCTAGGAAATACAGCCACTGACAAGACTGAAACATTCCACTATGAAAAAGACTCACCGTTATTTTACTGTTAAGCCACAGAAAACAAATAATATGACCATTTTAAATGATGACAAGAACAGAAGTTCCTCCTTCTCCAGGACAAAGAACTGTGCCTGAGTAAATACTACTCCGTCCTTCTCATCAAAGCTGGTGCTTATGTCAAGTAAACTCTTCTAATCCTTTGCACTGTATAACAGTAATAATCTCACTTAGAATTACAGAGATCTGCTTAAACAAAACAAAACAAAGCCTTACTTGTTTGGAATCATGCAATACAAACAAGTTTTGTTTAGTTTGAAAGAGCCCTACTTACAAACCTATGATGGATTCAGAATGTGATTCCTATCATCTCTCCTATTGAAGCTTTCCACTTTGTAAAGCTAAATCAATATTCTCTGCAGTGAAAACTGTTTCGTATTTCTATTGAGAATCCTGGCTACTAAGCAATAGATTCATTCTCTTTCTATCCCGAAGACTGGAGAGTACATATCTGCCACTGTTGCTTCTGCAGCACTCAGGACTGCAGGAAATGTTCAAAACGCACACTGTGGCAGAGGCAGCAGGGTAGATGATGCCAGAGGACACCTCCCATGTTCACAGATTAAAGCTCAGCGCAGCTACTCCGAATGTATTCCCTCCTCTTCTGCCCCTAGTGCTGCCTGCAGGTAGAGCCCTCAGGTCTTCCGTGCAATCTTACTGCATTGCCCCCACTAGGAAGCTCTCAGTCAGCAAGCCTCTCATCCTATTTTTTTTTTCCAAAGTAACAAAATTAAATGGGAAAAAACTAAATACTTCTGAATGTAACATTTTATTTTTGTCCCAAAGGATCTGCTCTGCCAAATAAGTCAGGCAACATTGTTTTGCTTTTTCTGTGCAAGTTTTCCACCCTGAGCTTCCTTGATACCACCTGGACTTCTCAGGGATGTGACGTCATCTTTGCTATTTTTATTTTCACAAAGACACAACAGGACTAGAAAGTCATTTGGGGTCCTTACAGCAGCATGGATATACATAAACCCAAGCTGGAATTACAGAGACAGATTTCCTGTGTCTTAGAAAGCAGCAGTATAGACATAACTGGCTATGCCACTGAAAATGAACTTGTACAACACAGCAGCTTTCTTTTGGGGTGGAGGAGAGTTTTTTTTACACCACATGTTCTTGCCACATGTTCAGTCAAACTCATACAGTTAGCAGCATTACTAAGAATCAGTTCTCTCCCGGTATAGGTATGACCTTAGAAATGAAGGGTGAAGACTCTTCACTATTTCTGACTTGTAAACAGACACGTACAACTCCATAATTATTTACTTGTGTTTACATTAAACCCTTCTAGTATTCATTAAAATGAATGCAATGCTTTTACACACACTCTCCTTTATCTAAGCAATACTTTTCCATCTGTTTGGTTGTATAAGGCCATTATAAAGACTACAATAAAACATATAGGTTGATCTCTGACCTCTCTGTTTAACTAATTCTTCACTGCACATTAAGTTTTCCCCTCACTATTGACTTCTTATGCATGCATCAAGGGCTTTCTTTCGAAGGCAGCTGAAGTCAGTCTGAAAATGTTTGTTGATCTCTGAGTCTGAGATCAGCTGGTATCTTTTTATTCTTTTTGAGAAATATTCAAAGGCACAATTTCACACTTTGTGGCAAATAAAATGCATAAGACATTAAATGATCCTGTACAGAGACTTCTTGTTAGACCCTACTTTGGAGAAAGAGGTTAGGCATCAGTTACACTTCAATAGTCACCTTGCGGTGTTATCATAGCTGTCTGTCAGAAACCAGAAAATGAGCTATATTCATTTACCCTATTTAGATATTTGTATCATGTATATTTGTTAATGAAATTATTTTTATAGAATATAGGGTCCACCGTAAGGCATTTCATGCTGAGACATGTCAATGAGACACCAGAAAGAAACAGGAAAGATTTGCCTCCTGGAGGTAAAGCAGCTAGTTTAGAAATTGACTCTCCTAACAAAAAGATATTTGCATATTTGCAGAAGCAAAAGAATCCTTATTTTAATTCAGGAGAATGGCCAGATTGCCTCCTGGGAATGGCAGGAATAGAACAAACTCCGGGGTGAAAGATTAAATCTGCCTGAATTCCTTAGAAGACTTCAGAGCAAATACTTGCTCTCCTTCATCCTCCACTAAGGAGCAAACTGACTCAGACTGATGATTTGGAGAAGCTACCTGAACGTGAAGTCCTGAGGATGCTTCTGAAGGTGTTTTCTGAAGGGACTTTCCAACAAGAAGCTCTGTACAACAGAAGGACTCAATGACAACAATCACTTAAAGGCCACCTGAGGCATAGGTAGGAAAGGAAATTCTGAGAGCCACCTTGTCTGAAGAGGTAAAAATAACCTGGAAATGAAAGAAGAAAAAAAAACTTAGTGATATAAATATTTTCCTTCCTTCCTTCCTTCCTTCCTTCCTTCCTTCCTTCCTTCCTTCCTTCCTTCCTTCCTTCCTTCCTTCCT
>JAWLRI010000563.1:4523538-4537651 GCA_034781795.1 Crypturellus tataupa
TTTTTCCTGCCTCTTTTTTTTTTTTTTTTTTTTTTTCAGATATTTGTGTGTCTATTTTTAATGCAATGAAATAATTTAATTTAAATTTTACCTCAGCCTGCCTGGAATGCTGTGTGATTTAAGGAGGCTGGATACACATGAGGTAGCATTCCTCATGCAAGGTGTGCCATTTGATTAACACAATTCCTCAACAAACAGGCTAGTTCAGCTGCATCTAAAGGGTAGCAGATTGAGCCCCCAAAGGTAGGACAGAAAGGTAGCACCACAAGCCTCAAAAAAAAAAAAAAAAAAAAAAAAAAAAAAAAAGCTTCTTTGACAGCACCATATCCCAAAGGAGAGACAATACACTGAAAACTGAATGTAGGGCATTAATCTGCTTTGTTGTTTTAGTAGTGATCATTTTTTAAAGAATAACAAAACCTAGATACAGATGTCAAATGCACTGGTGACTTTTACTTATGCTTCATGACACCTCATTACAGAACACTGTAAGCAGCCAGCTCTGCTGGCTAAGCATATTCAGCTTAAGCATAAGAAGCCAGTGTGTTGAACTCTGCTTATTGTGGGTAGTTTAATGCCAAAAATCACGAGTACAGGTTCTAGCACATCACACACAAACCGAAATTCTTCCTCCTACTATGCAGACTTATTCCTAGATACTATGCACTGGCATGGAATAACTAGATAGCACTGCCTGTAATGAATATCACTAACACCTCATTCTGTTCTTAAATTGTTAAAAAATACCTAATACCATATTCCCTAGTCCTATTGAAAATGCTGAAGCATTCCAGTTGAAAGAATCTGCAGTTTGCCAGTATTAAAAGCATCAGTCTGAACAACAATATTTTGCTACTTTTACAAACAATTAAAAGACTTATAATTGGAAAGATTGCATAATGGTAAGTCTACATGTATGGCAACTATTATCCAAGTATAATATACACACTCATACGTGCATATATACATACATATATATATGTGTCTGTGCGTGTTTGCATACACACTCATATGTGTAGTTCAAAAATCACATTAATATCAGTTACACTGGCATACTATTTGCTCCAAGTAAACTAACTAAATAGGTTGATAAGGATTCAAAGTCTTCTAGTGATAAACTTACAGAGGTGTGCCTCCAGCTAATTTTGGTAAATTCAGACCTTGGTCACAGCTGAGCATACGGGTGATCCCCTGCACTCAGGCCCATGATAAGTAGACTTTACAGATTAAAAAATGAAAAGGCAACAATACTTGTGTGTCTTTCTGATACACTTGAGGCCTGAGGCAGAAACCATACCAGCAGGGTAGCTCAGTGAAAGGCAGAGGAAAGCTCTGAAAATAGATAACATTCTCAGTGACTGGGTCACACTCTCTACATAAGCTCTGCTAATGCCTTCAAAAAGACACTGCAAATACACACGTACCTGTATGTACGTAAGTACACAGAATATGAGGAGGGGATGACGTGTATCAGCCCTGCATGAATAACCAGAATAAAAAAGAAGCTTTGCAGAAAGAAAGCCTGACTATGGTGCCCTAAGGGGCTGAACAGCTCCCTGTAACAGCAAGAGGCCCGTTCACCCAAACCAAGGGCTCCCCTGCTCTCTGGGAAGGGGAGGCAGTGCGAGGCTGAGTGGGCAAGCTGGTCTGTTCCGCAGCGGGGATTAAACTGCTGCTCATCCTCACTGCACCACCCCTTTACACCTGTCCTCTGGCTCCTGCACCTTCTCCACCATAGCCCATGTCATCTGCCAGTCTTGCCAGGTAAGGCTTCTCTTTCATCTGTCACCTCAGGCAGTGCTAAAAGCTCAATCTTCTCTCCTAATCAGTCCTACCACTACCCTCCATTACTAATTTTCCAAATGAATAGTTCATACTTGCTCCTGTGGTGCCTCTCTCCTCTAGAGAAAAAAAAAAGGCTTCTAAAACATTTCCAGAGCTTTTACAGTTTTTCACCTAAAAACCTCTCCTTAAAATCCTTTTCTGTGATGCCAACAGAAAAAAAAAAGAAAGAAACAAGAGAAAAGACCCTAGCTAGGCTACCAGTGTGCTAGAACTACTAGAACTATTACAAACCAGCATGCAAAAGGATGAGAGAAAGGAAGAGCCAATTTCAGGCTGAAAAGAACCAAAGCGAGGAGAAGAAAGAGGGCATAGAAAAAGGCAGGATGGAGCCTGATGGAAGGACTCCAAGCAAAGCAGGGAGCTGTAACCCAAGAAAGGGCAAAGGACCTGGGGTGATGGGAACAGGGGCCCTTCATAGAACCAGCTCTAGCAACACTGTGGGAAAGGGAGGCTGAAACAGGGAGCAGAAAAGATACTAAGTACAATTCACTCAGTAAAGATGGAGAAAAATAAATTCAAGAAAAAGCGTACATACTGAGATGATCTTACATGCAAAGGGTATACACAGAACAAACCAGTTAACTACCACAGGCTTTTTAAAAGTAAGGGGACTAATGGGAGCCTGATCACACTCTCCAGCCCACCCCTTACTGTGGAATCTGACTGGTTTCACCACCCCTGAAGCTGTATCACAGAATCACAGAACTGCTATGGTTGGAAAGACCTTCCAGATCATCGAGCCCAACTGCAGCCACAACAGGCCCAGGTTTGGGGTTCTGTGAGTGGCCACTTGCACTGGACGCTGCCTGGGAGCTGTGAGGGATAACTGCCCCCAAGGGCCAGAGAGGAGAGGCTCAGTCAGGGAAGGAGGCAGGAAGGGATGGGAGAGGAGGGAATTCACTTTCCAGGAGTGCATTGACAGGAAAATCTCGGAGATCTGAAGTGAGAATTATAAACTGGTAACAAAGATAAAAGTCTCTGAGCCCTGCTCCTCTGGGACACGTGAGCCACGGGCAACAGGGTCTGTGGCACACACAAGTGCTACGTAGATGGGAGCAAAAACAGGCTGGGAAGAGGATCCTGTAATTCTCCTAGCTCTAAGGCTCTTTTAGCTTCATCACCGAGGAATTTCTTTTAGATATTCTGGGACTCCAGAAGCTTTGCAAGCGCAACTCCAGAACACCCGTCATTAGCACAGTCCTGCAGGGGTAAACTGGGAAACATGCACTACAGCAAGGAAAGTACATTTAGAAAGCTCAGATTTTCATTCACTAATGCAAAACACCCCCTGCTTGAAAAGCCAAGCTGATCGTCAGCCACTTCCTTCCTTCTCTTAATTATGCTCATAGACAAAAATCTAGTTCTTAATCTAGTGGTACTGGGATGTAGGGCCTTCTTATCTAAACTCTTAATTCAAAAGCTCACTTGTGTCAACTGCCATTTAAACTATTGTAAAACCAGGGAGAGCAGGGAGAGCAAGCCTCCACGTCTTTTAAGAAGACTAGGTGAATCTATGGGACTTGAGAAGAATCAAATGAGAAGAGAGAGTAAAGGAGCCTAAAACAGAATACACACTTACTACTGTGGCAATGAACTACCTCACCTCATTTTTTTTTTTTATGGAAAACTCATATCATCCCTTTATTTGTTTTATATTGATAAATAGGGCTCTGCTTTCTTACATGTCTTCCAGCCCCCTCCCAAATTCCTCTCTTCTTGATTACTCTTGACAACAGTGACCTCTTCCTCGCCAGTCAGGCTATCCACACTGTCTCGACCCTAGACCCCTCTCTCTCTCTTCCTACTTTCCATCTTGTTGTGCAAACTGGATTCATTCATTCCTGCCACTACACATGGAATAGAAAAATCAGAGCTTTAACAGTCCCTGTTGCCCAGTACACACCCTCCAGACTACTGTTCACCTAGTTATATCCTTCCTGTGGTCGCTTCACTGGTAAAATCTCTGAAACAGTTCATGACAGTCACAATCACCCTCCCTATTTCTTCAGTCCGTGTGTACAAAGCGGCTCTACTAAAATTATTTTCATTTTTGTTCCCAGCTTCACCGGCTTCTTCTATCTCATCCTAGTCTAGTTTTTCATTTTTCCTTCGGTATCCAACATTATGTCATCCAAAACTCTACTCGCATTCACTCTTCTATTTTTACTTTTTTATTCCTCCCAAGACTCCTTCTGCCTAATCTTTAAACTAGTGGTTTTGTGCCTGCTCTTTTACAGAAATAAACTTCTCCTGAAATAGCCTTATTCACAAAAATGTATGCATTCCTCTCTCTCACTATACCAATCTAGGTCTATTTTTTCCTCTTCTTATTGGTATCCTCTGTGTCCCAGGACAAGCTGTTCAGCAAGGTTTACATTTTAGTCTATATTTTTATGAAATGTGTTTTTATACTATGCACTTACTACACATGCAGTATCAAGTATTCAAAAGTTAGGAAAAAGTAGCATTAAAGTTATGTATGAGTTGAAGCACAGAGAGATGAAATATCTATTGACTTTTTGTTTCAAGACTGAGATGCGACATTTCATACTATTTAACAATATGGTATACTCTGTAAACTAAAAACAGATTTTGCTGATTAACGTACAGATAGGAATGGTCAAAAATTCTGCAAATCTGACTCCAGACCCTGCTCAGGTGCCCAGAAAATAAAGAATACATGGTACATGAGAGCCTTGGAGAAGGTGGGTGTCCCATATCACATGGGAATACTGTGGCAGAGAAAGAACTCAAATGCTCATCCTAACACTCACCTTGTTCATTTTGCACCTTCCCTCTTTTGGTGCAGGCACAGGGGATCCTTCTGCACAGCCCTAGATATTTTCAAGAACATGTCCATCCTATGAACTGAATGCGTGAAACTCTGTGTGTTTAACATCCTGTTTCTTCAAGAAACAAATCCTTACGACCTCCACAAAATGCCCTCAGAGGACATCATGCTTCTCTCCTTTACCCGCTCCCAGCTATGAGCCCCCCCTTTCTTAGCGCCTGCTTCTGCTCCGCAGACTGTTACCCAGCCACCAGCAAATCCTCATCTCACCTCTGAAAGCCATGCTCACTCTGCTCCCAGGCAGTTTGCCCAGCAAATCCTGTTTTCCATTCTTTTTTTTTTCCAACCGTTTTTGATGAAAGTTTGTTTGTTTGTTTTAACATCCTGAGCCAGGTATCTAGCATAGAAAACTTCAGCTTAAGTGCCTGAAATTTTAGAAAATCCTACGCAGTTGCAAACAGCATTGAAATGAGAAGAATCAAGATGCCTATCAGGTTCACCTAGAAAAATTTACCCTTATGCAGTGCCAGAAATGAATGAATGCTTCTGTCTCATTTCAGATACCAGAGTCATTATAGCAACTTTTAGCTGTTTATTAAACACCTATGTTCTTAATTTAGGCATGCTAAAGGAATGAAAAGAAAATCCAAAAATAAATAACCTTCAGATTCACTTCCTTGTGATGTATTCCAAAGCTAAATATTATTACTGTCCCAGCTTGTTTCTTGAGAGTTTCTACGGCAATTTCTAAATATATAAACAAAAAAAGCAACTCTATGAGAGAGAAATCTCCCTTTGTGAAGATTTGACTACACTATGGAAATCATATTATGAAAAGCCACTGAGAATCCAATTTCACTCACCAGTCAGACCACCTCAGTGAAGATTTTCCACTTCTCTGAATGGTAGTAAGTAGGGAAAAAAAAAAAAAAAGATCCAGAGAGAGAAAAAACAGGCCAAAGAAACATTTCATTTTACGCCTGGGTCTGCAGAGGAGGCAGAGAGAGGTTTTATCTTCTCCTTACCTGGACTTCACAGCAGGGCAAAGCGTTTCTGCAGCCACATAGATGCCTTCTCAGAGAAGCATCTGAAACACCCTGCATACGCAAGGTTTATTTTTGTCTTCACTTTGATTAAGTGCCCAGCTAAAGCTGTAAATGTTTCCCTGTGAACATTTAGGTGAGCATCTCCAGTTGCACATTAGTGAGCAATGTTCTGTGTCTGTCTCTGAGTATAATAAGCAGCATTTAACCACTCCCTGTGTATGGTCTACAGCAGGTCTCACAGCCTGCCAAGTGCTTCAACAGCAGCCTGCCAAGAGGCTGCCTGTTAAGCAACCCAGAGGGAGGATGGTTGGGAATATGAGGATAAAGCCAATCTGGGTGAGAGTGACTGTAATGTGATAATGTATATTGATTTTAGATCAGGCACAAGAGGTGGGGGTTGCTTTGCAAAGCAAACCTAATGCACTCTCTGCAAGCAGGATCCAATAAACACTGGGAACTGGTAGGTAAGTTCTCTTGGGAAACATAACTAAAGCAGAAGGAATTTAGTCGAGTTGGCAGTTTCTTAGAGAAACGATGTTTAGGATACAAGCACAAACAATCCCACACAGTAGGAGGATAGGAAGTATCGTCAGAGACCAACTTGGCTAAGTAACAAGGTCTTCAATGACCTGAAACACAAGAAGGAAATGTACAAAAGTGGAAAACAGGTCAAACTGCTAAGAGCAGGTATAAAAGAATACCAAAAAACACTGAAACAAAATCAGAAAGGATAAAGTACAAATTTAAGTGTAAGAAGCAATGGTCATAAAGGATAGCGTGAAAACAAGCCATAAGGAAAAGATTAAGCTAGTAAAAGGTCGCATGCAGAAAGCTAAAGTACACTTTGCTTCACTCTTCACTAAAAGGGTGATCTATGATCACATGACTAACATAACTAAAATCAGAAAGAAGTCAACTAAAACAGGGAAAGCACAGGTCTGAGGATAAATCGGTGGGACTGCAATTCACCTCACCTGAAAGTACGTGCCTCTAGCAGGTCTACAAAATAGCTCTTTTGTTGGTCATGTACTCTACTGACTGCATCTCTCCTGACTGTGACGGAGCATATATAAATGGCTGTTATATAGGCAATTAAAATTAGGCACAATAAATCCTACCAATAATGAAGGCTGGGCCTGAGGAATTTCATGGAGATTACCTTGAGAACAGAGGGAAGGAAGCAAAGAACTGCTAGCTTCCCTTCTGAAAACTCATGAAAGATAACTGACATTCCAGAAAACCATTGAGAGATGAGCAAAATGCTCATCTTTAAAAAGTCAAAAAATGTAGAAGAGAGCAATCCTGGAAAAACAGGGGAATAAATAACACAAGAAAATGTTCACAAACAGCACAGAGGTAATTAAAATAGTTGATATTCGACATGTTAAGAATATAAAGCAATATAGCTTTTGCAACATAACAGGTATCACAAATAGAATCATAGAATCATAGAATGCCTAAGGTTGGAAATAGAGAAGTGGGTCATGCAATATTTGTTAATTCTAGTAATGTTATTAAATGATGTGAGGTTATAGTTGGGTTTGTTCTGGTCTAGGTACATTTTAACTAGTGATGTGGATAAAGGAATGGTCCTTCAAGCTTATAGATAACTATATGCCCAGACAAACAGCAAACACCTTGGATTGTAGGTTAATTTCAGAATGCTCTTGGCAAATAAGAGCACAAGGTCTGAGGGAGAAGCAAGGGTGCCATGCACTTGTGTTCACCAGTGTGCAGTTCTGCGCAGGGCTGGCATAGTCAGTCACAAGTTATACACAAGTAATGCTACAGCTACAAAAACAAAAGCAAAGAAAAATGCATATTATTACAAAGATAAACAATTTTGCTGTGTGATATATCAAGGAAGCTTCCTGTTATATTTTAGGCTAGCAGAGCGGCTAGCAGTATTGTATCCTTTTGCAAGCAGAACAGTTCAGGAAAAAGGTAGACAGAGTGGAGGGAACCCAGAGAAGAGGAAGGAAAATGGTCAGATGTCTGGAAAAATATGAAAGAAATATCGAAAGAATTGAGGTTACTCAGTCTACAGAAGAGAAAGCCAAGTGAAGACAGGAAAATAATCATCTACATAAAAGCTACCTGTAAAAAGGTAGGGATTAAATTGCCCTATCTGTAGTGGACATGAGATAATGGGCTTAAACTGCAGTAAGAGAGTTTATGTTATATTAGGAAGATCCTAATGGCAAAAAAAGTAATAAAATTCTTTTTTCATTTCTTAGGTATGACTGATCCTTTCTTGGAGCTTTGGAATGCATAAGAGGACCTCCTGAAGTCTTTTCCAGTCTCAGTTTTTCTAAGATTGTGGTTCATCCTGTTGTATAATTCTCAGTATCTGTCTTATATATCTAGAGAACATATTGTTTTCAAAGTTTCCATGCTAAATTGTAGCAAGCCAGATTGTGGTTTCAACAGAGTGACTCAAAGAATCAGTAAAGAAACTACAAGGCTTACTGCTGCCTAGCCTGGCAGGGTGCCACCTCTGTTTTTCCTATACCACGTCCTTTGAGTACTCATAAGAAACCTTAAGTTGTGGCCAGAGTGCTGCTATTTCTAGTGTCCGGATAGTGCTCTATTTGCGACTGGGTGGTTGCACACAGCATTTTCAAATGTCTGAAGTGTGCCCATCTCCCTTCTGTGGATTCCTAAAGGAGGCTGATAGAGAAGCACCCCTATACGTTCACATACACCTTACTGGTGAGTTGCTGCAAACCACTAATAAGACATGGAGCTCATCTGCCTCAGCGGGTACTTCTGATGACGAGACATGTGAGAGCACTGCACTGAGTAGGATGTGGGCAGAAAACATGGAGACCTTGTACAATGTTAGAAGGCTGCAGAATTGGGCTGCTTCAGCTCTTAGAGGTATTTTCTTTATATGCTGTTCTTTGTATTAATTGAACACCAAGTTCATACGACATAAGATACATATATATTTAATATATTGTATATACATATTTTTATATACATATGTGTGTGTGTGTTTTATATATATATCTCCTCACTGGACAGAAAAGATTAAATTCCTTTTGCTTTATTTATACCAAAGATCTAACTCTGCCCATGTATAAGTCATTCTGGGTAAAATAACAATATCATATTGATGCCATATCCAATGCCAGCAAAACACATGTGACCACTCCAATTCACTGGGACATGTTCAGGTAATTTTGTACAAAAACATATGGTCTCCTTATAAAACAGTTTAAGCCTTTCAGAAAAGTTATATTTCCATATTTTACAGAAAAGTTGAACCAGAAGAATTCTATTCGATACTGTGTCCTGACCTTCTGAATTTCTTTTGAACTCTGCATTTGTCTGAAACATAAAATGATTTGTTTCCGCGAATCACACCTTTTAAAATCAGGGTAATACACAATCTAGGAGGAGGTTTGGACTTGCCTAATAGGTATTACTGCAGGAGACATACCACAGAAACACTGATTTCACAGATTCACTATTGTATATTTTTTTTCCATGTACAGTTTATCGACCTTGTTGAATAAAACTTTTAGAGGGATAGGTATTTCCCTCTGAAAAAAAAAGCTGAAGTTATTCAAATGAACAATTAAAATATAACAGTTTATTCTACTCAAGTTCAAGCATTTTATGAATGTTATGTGAAGCCAAGGAATATCCCTACTTCTGAAGACAGCCTGTCTTTCTTCCTGTTTGGGTGTGTAGACCTTTCAGCTACGCACGCCTGTTTAAATTCACTTCAGTGCCTCAGCTCCACAAGTGCCAATACCTTGAAAATTCCCCTTCCAGTTGCTATCTTATTTTGCCAGCACCCACATTTTCTTTCATTGCCTTCCTTTCTCCTAGCAAATCACTGCTCCTGTACAAGTCCTAAATCTCAAAGCTTGAGTCATCCCTAAGCCTTGTAAGTATTCTTCAGAAAGTCTATACTGCCACGTATATAAAAAGGACCATGCCCTTCAAATATTTTTTAGTGCCATTGGCTGCTTGTGCCCCTCCACTACTAGCTGCACTGCCCTCTGTGCTCCTGTGATACTCTCGAATACAGCTGCTTTTACCATGGACAAACCCGGGTGCCATAGGAGCTGCTTCTAATCCCAGTACCTCCAGGGAATGGGTCATTAAGCCTGCCCAGCCACAGTGCTCCGCACTGCTCCACATCCTAATGCAGGTCTTTGGGTTTGGGTAAGCAGGAGTCCTGATGTGCACAGATCAAACACCGGTTTAGGGTCAATGGGCACACAAAAAAAAAGACTAATCCACCTGGTTGTAGTTGGGAAGGAAGGCCATGAGCTCAGGGATTTAATCGGTGTCAGGCAACGAACTGTACAGAAGCCAAAATCTTGGTGCAAACTCAGCAATCAACTGCTGAACTTTCTGGGTCACTTGGAGACTTGGAGCCTATTGCTCATATTTGATATTAAAGTGGAATATGAGCCAAGAAATAGTAATGATACCAGGCATGGAGGAGGTCCTTAAAAAAAAAAAAAAAAAAAGAAAAGAAAGGAGGACTAAGAGCCCAGCAAAAGGTTTTGAGGAGCTTGGAACAACACTCGCCCTGGAGGTGCTGCAGCCAGCAAGCATTAGCTCCAGAGAAAACAGGGTCAGAGCTTCAAGAATGGCTCATACGGGAGCTCTGCAAACTCCCGCACTTGCACATGTAACAAGTATAATTTTGATATAAACAAACTTAAAAATCCTGAAGGCCAAGGCCCAGTGCATGAAGCTGTAGCTATCGGGAGAAAAATGTTCTGTTCCTTCGGTGATAAAGTAAGCCACTGGTATTTTCAAATGCAAGATGAAGATTTTGTGACATTGTGGAATGGTTTTAAAACATCAGTGTGCTCTATAAGGAGGCAAATACAATTCTACAAGATGGGAGATGATAATTTAAACCATTTTACTTAGTGTCAACAGCATCTAAAACAAAGTTATTATTAAGATATACCACAATTTCCACATCTCAAAAAAAAAAAAAGGCAATGATAGCAGCTGGATTTAAAGAAACAGGACACTCCACTCTGCACTGCCATAACTCGAGTTGTACAAATACAATTACCCCTGTGCAGGTACAGCTGTGCTTGGGACTCCAAGGGTGGGAATGGCAGCAGCGCTTTGCCTACACAACTAAACATTGCCACAGGTATCTCTTGCTTCACCCACAGAAAAGCCATTGGTATAATGTCTAGCTCTTTACATTTACGTGCTTTCTCAGCGAATCTGACAATAAACTATACCGAAATTTCTGATTAATGAAGCTCTCCCACCTAGCGTTAAGTGAAACCGCCGGAATAAAAGCAAGGGCAATCCTTTGTTTCAGTTTTCTTTGTTTCACATTTAGAACTACCAGTGTCTTTCAAAGGCTAACATTGTCAAAAAGATCAAAGCAGAGTAAAAGAAACAGAAATACAAGCTAGTAATTTATCTGTAATCTTAGTAAGCCTTGGTAACTCTCATTCATATGCTGCAAGCAACAAAAAGCAAGGCAATTTAATACCCCTAAAACACTGGCATAGAACCCTTTTCATAGGCAGAGGTGTTCAAAATTTTAGAAGTTTTATTGTGAAGAATTTCCAAAGCAGCTTCAGGAATTTGCAAGTTAAGAATGAAAAGGAAAGACTATTCCAAAAATAACCTCAATAATAAAAATGACAATGAAAGAGAAAATTTGCAAGCATTTTTGTATTCTCTGCATGTTTTCAAAAAGCAGAAGAGTTGTTGTGCTAAAATGTTATGAGCATAAAAATGGATTTATGACACTCCAATGGTAGCTGTAAAAAAATCAGAAATCTGAGAAGACAACCAATTTCTTTCTCCTCAAGAGATTTTCTAAAGATTTTAAGTAATAGTGCCTGTAAAAAATATAAATATCAAAGACTAAATTGAAGGTATTATATAAGATCGTACCTTGTTTCTTAAACTCTGCAGAGAGAAAAAATGCAGAAAACATAAAATGCAATTATTAATAATTAATCTATGCAATTATTAATAAAATAATCTATAAACATCAGCCTTTCCTCCTTATACATTTCCTTTAAATTCTTTAAATACTATCTACAAAACAATTAGTGTTGTATCTAATTCCTCTATCTGCTTTACACTGACATTTACACACAATATTGCTGGGGTATCAGGAATTATTCAGTAGGTTCAATTTAGCTATAATTTTGTATATAATTTTCTTTTCACTGCAAATCAAGGCAAAGTAAAAAAACAAAACAAAACATCAAAATAGTAAGAACTATAAAAATATTTCTGCTTCTAAAGAAACCTATTAGGAAGTCAATTGCCTTTGCCATTCCGAAATCTAAAATTAGAATTCAGTAACTTTTAAAAGACAGAGAATACAAATACTTTCATTTAGTAGCAAAATGTGCAGAAAAAGAAAAAAGCATTAAATTATTCTAAGAGAAACAGAACAGAAAAAAAAGGAGAAAAGTACCTCTGCATCTGCAGCCTCCTGTCTGGATACAGCTTTGCACAACTCTGGCTCCAGTTTGCTTTCTGTTTACTTAATACCTCAGCTCAAATAAAAAGAAGGTGTATCCCTGAATACTATATGTACACCACAATCCATTGTGGGATTTCTCTAGCCAAAGGGTTTATTTTTTTCTGTTTTTTGTTTTTTTTCTTAGCTGTATCAGGCCACAGGAAAAATCCAGAAGAAAATATTTGGAAGGAGAGTTTCCATCACCTTTAAAATTTTCCTCCATTTGCACGCTACACACACCTGCACTGCGCAGCCTGTTGGTTTCTGATTCAGAAAGGATCTGATTCAAAGCTCACAGAAGTCACTTGAGATGTTTTAGCCTCTGCTGACAGATTGATTTCTACCCAGCCTGGAGTGATCTGGAATCACTCCACTTCTAGTCAGTCGAGGTCCCAAGAACTGCTTGACGACCTGAGGATACAGTGAGTTTTCCGAGGGATGCGCGTGGAAGTGTGCACATTGCATTCATCCTCAGAGTCATTCACAGAGGGAGGGAGAGATCTGTGAAGGCAAAAGAACAAGAAAACAAACAAAATAAAAGAACAAAATTCAGTTCCTAAGTACTGTACTTCTAGAAGTCTTTCTCCAGCATCCATTCTTCACTCCCTTGCAGTTCACTTGGCTGGTATTAGCAGGAAGGATGAACCACGAAGCCATTCGACCCTACCAAAGAGGCGCTGCCCGTCCGGGCAGCGAACGCCCTGCTGGCTGGGCCTGTCCCTTGCCAGAGAGCGGGCAGGGGACTGCATCAGGCACCCAGCCTTGCTGGGCCTGCCTCTTTACCTGCTGGCACTAGGAGCAAAGTGTCCCGCTGAGCTCGCAGGAGCTTTCCACCCGGCTTGGAAGCACAAGGGTTCCCAGGAACTCTGCGGCAGTGGCTCTACCTAGGGCTGCCTCTTAGGTCGCTTCATTCCCACATTATTTATCTCAGAACTGGAAACCTTCAGTTTGCAATAAAATTAAGCGTTCACTTTTGGGGATGAAATGCATACTGTGTTATTAGACCAGTTTGTGAGCCTAAAGACAGATCTCACTGGGACTTAACCTATCCAAAGACTAGGACAACACACTAAGGGCTAAGACTGGTAAGTTATATTCTTGTAACATGCAACAGTAATAGTAACCTGATTACTATTAAAAGTATAAAGAGGCAAGTTGCTTTCTTGATTGCATTTCTGACTTTGCGCATTCTGCAGGAACAGTGACCACTATGTTGACCCTTTCATTATTAAGTAGTGATCAACCACAACAACAAAAACCCCACAAAAATCACAGCACAAGCTTAGTGGAAGCCAGTTCCCAGTGCAACACTTACTTAGCCTTCTTCAACACTCTCTGACCGTCTCTTTTATCCATCTTCTGATGGACAGTTATTGCAAAACTTGGCCAGTCATCATTAATAAGTTTTTAAGACTGCAGCACTTCCAGGTAAAAGAAGAGCTCCATCCTCTCAGGTGCAGCAATGTCACAACAGCAAAATCAGTTAAAGCCACAAGAATATAAGCTGCGTGCTGCCTATGCAGCCTTATAAATGAAACTGCCCACTAAAATAGCTATCGCAGAAGTATGACCCACAGGCAGCAACACTCACTGTGCCTGTTTATATGATGACAGTAGCTAGAGAAGAATCAGTAGATCTTTGTTCTAGTCTGCATATGTAACAGACAGTCCCCCAGGCAGCCAGGTAACACCGCTGACAAAACAAACCGGTCCAGATGGAGAACTGAAGTGATCGCGTGAACCGAAGCAGATGCCACCACACATGAGAATAAGTGGGGTTTATTAGTGTTTTCTTCTTTATCTTACTCCTACATTTATAATAAAAAGGGTGTGAGGGATATTTTCAGTATAGTAAAGGTACACACAAGCCACCTGTTTACATTTGCAAATGTGAAAGGCTTCAATAAATGCTGATATTACTGCAGACTAACATGGTGCAAGCTGAAA
>JAWLRI010000563.1:4537751-4555708 GCA_034781795.1 Crypturellus tataupa
ACCTGTTTACATTTGCAAATGTGAAAGGCTTCAATAAATGCTGATATTACTGCAGACTAACATGGTGCAAGCTGAAAAGAAAGTTTTAATAATAAACTTCTGCCTCTGCCAGAACCTTTTTTACTCATTCCTACTTCCGTGTGCAGCAGAAAAAGAAAAGAAGGCACAACAGAGGGGGAAAAAAAAGTGACTACACTTGCAATGGCGATGTCCAATTCATAACTTCTCATAGCTCTTGTAAAGCTGGAAAGTTCTGCTTAAAATACATGCAGGTCTTTCAGAATTTATTTGAAAATTTCCATGAATGAAATAAACTCTTGGATTTTTGGAACATTATAAAGCATCCAAATATGGACATATTTTCAAAAAAAAAATCTATCCCTCTTCCTGGAACAACTCTTATACCTTGTATGAATCACAAATGTAGAAGTGGTTCTTAGTGAAACAAAAGTGAGTTTCAATATAAGATCATCAAAACTTCTAGATCTAATGGACCAAGGAAATTCTGGTTATCTAGCCTAATCACCTGCAAAACGCTGGACTGAACTAATCACTACTTAAAACTCTATTCATGAGCTTGAGCTTAAACACACTTTTCAGAAATGCAGTCAAGCTCAGTTGAAATAATTTCAGTGATATGGAATCCATCTTCAACTTCTGTATCTTGATTCACCCACCAGCCCCAGAATCTTGCTAAACGTTTCCCTGTGAAGATTGAACAGGCTTCCACTATCGATCTTTGGTTCACAAGTAGGATGTAAGAATGAAATTAAGCTAAGAGCAGCTTGGAGGACACTGAGAGGACTCACTGTAGGCACTTTTCAAGCATTCTGATTATTATTTTGACTGTCTCCCATTTTCAACCTTTCCTCTGAAGTACCAACAGAAGAACTGGAGGTGGCACTAGGAAAGAACACACACGAGTGACACACAGAGGAAAAATTCAGCCTCATTAAATCAGTGCCTGAAAAGCAGTATCTTCCCTGAATTTAATATACAGGCACCTTGAAGGCCTGGCTACCTGCTCTCTACTATCATCTGATGGCTTGTAACAGATATTAGTTATTACACCATGCTGTCCTTTAGCCTTCAAAACAATGAGCTGCAACATAATACACTCTAAGTGAATTCTATTTTTAATTGCAAAAAATAATAAAAATAAAGTTGACACATTTTCAATTTGAATAGCTCAGTTTAGAAAAAAATTTAAGTAACATACATTCTTACAATGGAAAGTGTTGTACAACTTTAAAAGTAGGAGTATCTGTATATGCTACCTCTTATCTCCATATGTGGATACACATTAATGTACACACGCTATAGTTCAGAAGCATAATAATATCAGTTACATTCAAATGGCGTATTATTTGTCTCAGGTAAACTAATGAAAATGGGTGATACGTATATAAAAACTCTTGGAGATAAACTTACAAATGCAGGTGTGTCTCAGAAATGTGGCAGGGACAACTCATGCTCACAGTCAAGCACAGGGTGATCTTTAGCACTTGATCTTGGGATAAGATTTGCCAGGTAAAAAAACAAAATGACAATAATGCCTATATGCGCTACTGATATGTTTAAGAGCTGAGGCAACCAGTTGAAATAATAGGGTCACTCAATGAAAGGCAGGAAAAACCTCTGGAAACAGATAGCAGAGACTGGGCTGTGTTCTCTACATAAAGTCTGTTATTCCCTGGATGGCTAATCTAGCTATTAAAAATCAATTATTTACATAGCCAATGCAAACTACAGTTTGTGCAGGCTATTTTATCATTAAATTCCTTCAAAAGTGTTCAGAAAATAACCACTGATGCCTTTATCTTGGCTTGGAAGAGATATGTTTTCTCTCCAGGTAGGGGAAAGAAGGGAAAGCAATACATACCAGTCACATATATATATATATAAAAAAATAATTAAAGAACATAGAAAGGAGAAGAGATATACACAGAGAAGCCTCCTAGTCTCTCATAGTAGTGGCTGGTATCTATGTGGTTAATATGGCTCAAACATTAAAACTAGCAATCAGTTACCAATCACACCAGTTATTACAAATATCTTTTTTTCAGGTCTTAACAAATACTGACTTATCCTGCTATAGCCACTAAGTTCAATAGTCTCTCAAGTCCTACTCACTCTATATGTCTCCTTTATGTTCTTCATTTCCGTTACATCAAACATCAACTGCTTGTTTTTCATCTGTATGTCTTTATTCTTCTTTTATGAGAGCTGCACGCATCTCTGACTATCGCTCATCTCCAGGGATGACCTCTGTTGCCAATATATTCTGTTTTAAAATACCTTTTTGTACTCACACTGAGTTTAGAGGATGAGGGAAGTTTCCTGCAAACATTTACAAAACTACTTCATATCCTCTTTCAAATATCTCCTTAAAATGAACAATTACCATGACAACCAAAAAAATACCACAAATTCCATCTGCTGGCGTGTTAAAGCCATTGCCTATC
Organism: Crypturellus tataupa; assembly: GCA_034781795.1. NCBI lineage: Eukaryota > Metazoa > Chordata > Aves > Tinamiformes > Tinamidae > Crypturellus > Crypturellus tataupa. Next base: position 4,540,217 of record JAWLRI010000563.1, read on the forward strand.
AGGCTTTGAGGAAAAAAAAGGCTCACTGTGCTCCTGCCTCCTTATATTAAGACTCCAAATGTTTTGGGGACAACAGTTATTTTCTTGTTTTACATCTGAAAAACATAAATGTCACAATCCAGGGAGTGCTAATCCACATGGTACTATGTTGGGCTAGGAATTGCTAGGTTTGACTGCCAGGATTATTAGTCTTTTTCCCATCGCTGATTGCTGGTAAAAGTTGAAATGTTCTAGAAATAGTCCCCACAAACTATTTCAGCTGTGCTATAGCTACTTTATATATAAGAGACTCCTTGTTTATAAAGCAGCAAGCAGGCTGGATGCCATATTTGAAGTGAGACAAATATAGGTAAACCAAGTATTTGTAGTATTAAAAGTAAAGCGTTAATCTTCACTGACCTTGAGATGCAATTACTCCCACTGGCATTTTGCTTTGAGTGAGGACATTTTTGGTAAAAGCAGTTTGCACTCATGCAGCTGATACTGTATCATTAAACCAACTCAGGAGAAAAGGGAGATAAAGCAGTACCAAAAGATTTTCAGACATTTCAGGTTTTATGTTGATTTTTTGTGACTTAATGAAGGATTTTTTTTCCAACACTACTTCGTAAATATTAAAATTGGCCAAGAAAAGATATTTCATAATCAGGAACTATTCGATAGCCTCCAATATACCATCTTACACCACATGGAGACCCTGCACCTGCAGAACCAACCCATGTTCACTGTACAGTTCTCCGACTGTGATACAGCTCAGACTTCAAGGTTATTTCTGTGCCAGCAACATAAATAACTATGGGTACTGGTAGCAAAAGAAAGATTTAAGGTATCAGCCATGACCTACTCCTGGAAAAAAACACCCTGCTTTCTATCTCATTTTTAATTTACGTTGTATCTTGAATTAATCTTTCTTTCCAAAATTTGTTCTAAAGCTTTGCAAGCTGTTCAAATCTGATCTATAGATGATAGTTGCTTACATCATTTGTCACTTTTACTTAAATATACATATATCATTTTTAATTCTCCAGCCAGATGGTACCATCCTTACAACTCATGGATTTATTTGAAAGATTTGCTGCAGCTCCTTGGAAATTCTGTGGCGGTAACTACGCAGACCTCTCATATTGAGTGCCCCAGTCTCACAGGGTTTTTCTCCCTTTTAGGAGGTACTTTCTTCAATTACCTTTTATCAACATGATAGAAAATGATCTAAGATCAATTTGATCAGGTCTTGAGTTCTTTAAAATTATTTTCTCCTGATCTTCAGCGTATAGCAAGTCTGTTTTTCTTTTTCCCGTTTTGTTATTTCTGATAAAGCACCTTCTGCTCATTCTTTGTATGCCTGTTAAAACTGAAAATAGGTCACGTAAAGGCCTCATGTAACACCTCCACTTTCTGAAACATCCGTTCCTTGACAGGCCCTAGCCTGCAAAAGAAGACATGGAGATGACCAGTGACAATCTCTACATCACTAAAGAGGAGCACGCTCAGTTATTTTAGGCCTCATTAGACCTCAGGGATGCCTGGGTACCCAGGTCACGACAGGGCAGGATACAAGCGGCAGAACCTGCTTGTGTGTATTTTACATGTAGACTCTGAACCTGTAAAATCAAAAGCTTCAGCACTTGCATCTGCAGTTAAAGGGAGGAAAACTGGCTTGAGAGGGAGAAAAACCGAAGGGAAGATTTTGTTCATCTTTGGAAGTGACATATTTGGAAGAAGGATGACAGAGGCAGAAAACACAAGGTCCTTAGACATTTTTACCCATCAGGATATTTTTAAAGTTTGTGGTTGTTTCCTAGCATATTCCATAGCTACCTCACTTCTTCCCAAATCTGTCGCCAAATATCTTGATCATGAGCTCACTACAGCAGCTATTACTTTTACTCACTTCCTTGCCTAATTACTGAGGGAGGCATTGTAGGGGAGCTCAGCATGAAACGCAGCACCTCTGCTCCTTTTACATTCCCTTCTCTTTCCTTGGGAAAGATAGGAGGGAAAAAATGCGCATCAGGCCTGTTTGAGCCGCCTGTATTACTGCAAACGAACAGCCAATGTGGTACAAAGGGCTCTATACCGTTGAAGTTGTTGGCATCGCGCTTTGCTCCAGGGCCCTCGTCCCTGCAGGCCTGCTCCTTGCACACGCTGGAGTTTACTCCCAGGCTCCAGCATGCCAGACCTGGAGCCTGATTTTGTGTAAGGCCCCCGAGATACTAAGAATGTGATCTCTGTGGCTTGGCACTGCAAACGTATTTTGTATTCTGAATTGCTCTGCACCATACGAGTTTTTAATACTGAGCTGCAAACCAGACACCTTCAGTTGATCTGGCTGTGGCTACCTGAATATTGATTTGCTGCTGAATAGCCATTTTTCCCCAAAGTTTATCAAAGTCTGGAGGGCTTTGCCCAAGCAAGGATAAAGGAGTATTCTCAGCAAACTCTTGGTCTAAGAAGCAAACTTCTTCCTTCGCAAGGTCAACCCACCACTGCAGCCGTGCGAAGCAAAGTGCTGAAGCAGTTTCCCTTAGCCTGGGGCTGTGGTGACTCACAAGCACAACATGTAGAGCCTCGCACTGCCCTTTTGCCTGTGCACCCAGGTTGGGCCACAGCAGGTCAGAATGCAGCAGGCCTCTGCAAGTCCTCTTGTCATGTTCGGCCAACATACTTCAAATCATACGTGACACTGGAGATCTTTGGAACACACGGAGCCCTGCCTGGTACAACATGCTCAATAAAGCCATTTTCCGCTCAAATCCTATCTCCTTCCTGGGTACCTGCTGTATCACTTTTCACAGACTGTTTTGATTGCAAAATAACTTGACTTCTTGTCTTTATATCTCTTGTTACTAAGCTGTTTGGAAACCTCAGTTCTTTTCATTTCCAGACTAAAGGTCTTTATGGTAGAGATTAAACATAAATGCATGCTAACACTATTCTTAAGCTAAACTAGCTCTTCTGTGTATCTGACATTGATCCCACAGCACCTCTTAATCCATTCAGCCTTAGCCTCACCCAGCAAGCCAAGCTGCCTTGGTTTCTTCTCATTCAATAGGCTCTTCTTTGGTTATCTTATTTCCACTCTACAGCAAGCCTGGAGCATCATCCTGTGTCACATACTATGGAATTCCAGCCCATTTTTACTGCTTAAAAATCACCCTGTACTGCTGTGTAGCATTGCAACTCATCTTCCTACTCATGGTGCCTCCTCAGTCTGCATTACCAAGAGGTCTTCTTTTTTTTGTGCCAAATTCTTTAGAAGTACTAACCAAGACCAGACTAACCAAACCTCCCCCTATAAACTTTCCTACTGCTTCCTCTTCTTTAACTAGATCCTTAGAGTCCTTCCCTGATTGCAAAATTTTCCATGTGATACTATATTAAAGACTTTCCTGAAGACCAAGTTAACTGAATCTACAGTGTTTCTCTTAACTGAAGAGCTTTCATTTTATCAAAGATAACAGATCAGTACAGCAGGATCTACCTTTGGAATACATTCTTTTTTTATTCCATTTTATTGTCCTGCCTTAATTCCTTCCTTCAAAATCTCTTTTAAAACTTTGTACACTGTTCAGTCAGACTAATGGCCCTATTGTTGCCTGGATTGATTTTAATGCCTCTCCTGACCCTTCTTTAGTACAGGTAGAATATCTGCTAGAAGAATAACTGACGGTCCTGTTATCTGCATGATTTGAAACAGTCTAGTGGACTGAGCATGACCCACTCCCCACAGCCACTGAAACAGGTTATTTGCTAAGATCTGATTATGTAACAATTACACTAATAGCACAGCTAGCTGCAGGCTTTCCAAGGCTTATTATCTGATCAAAGCAAGCAGTTTCCACTCAAAAAAATGTCAAACCATTCTCCAAAGTCTGGACAACTACACCTTTTCAGAGAAAAGTTGCTTTAATTTCACTTTTAATATGAACAAAATGTTTATGTTCCTCAGTTTTGTAATTAAAAAGTGTTTTGGTTGACTTAACAGAAACAAAATTATGTATTGTTTCTTTTCATTTGAACTATTTAATATCAACAGTAGAGGCTCTCACTTCTGATTTTCTGTTTTATTGATCTGTAATATAAGATGATGCGTTGGGTACCTCTGCAATGCTTCTCTTAGTAGTAATATCCCTATATTAAAATTCCTGATGTTCACCATGTATATGTATAAAGGAACTGCCATAGGCATTTGACCAGATATAGAAGTTTCTCTCTACCTGGGATTTGAATTTAATATTCTTCAGTAGTGACTAAAATACCTGAGTCAGTTACCAAAAAGTTAAAACAGAATTTTTTCTTTCCAGTCCAGAGGGAGAGGCACAGCAGGACAGAGCTGAGGATCTTTGGAATTTTCATATATGTAAGTACTAAGAGAGGAATGTCACCAAAGACTTCAGACTTGTCATGTACAACAACTCCAGCTAGTGTCTCCTTTCTCTGGAGGAATTAAAACTCTGGATAGTGAGCTCTTACAGCCTCTGTGGCCCATTCACCCCTTTCTTATCTGCTGAGACAGACCTAACAGTATCCACAGCAAACTGATACTGCTGCATGTCACAGGTAGTGAACATTATGTGAAATATTCTCCTTGTTTTACCTGTGCAAAATATGTATTTGTCAGTTGGCAAGTAGATGTGCCAGCATCTTGTACAAGCAAAGTATATTTTGCTTGTATGCCAAAGTTACCAAAATTGCATTCTGAGGATAAACTTCCCTATAACTTGGGAAATTCACATCTCAACTTGGTGTTCCTGCCTGGTAGACTCATGCTTTTTGGTACATAGCTTTCAGTATCTCTGTATGAATAGCTCTGTCTAATCAAACAACTATTCATGATGTTTAACGTTCTTCTGCGGCTTTCTCTGTTCCATTGTATGGGATGAATGTTTCCAGGCATAAGTATGTATTCAAAACCTCATTTTAGAAAGAAGTCATATATTTCTGGGTAGTCACCAAACAAGTAGAGCAAGAAAACAGTGCCAAATATACAGCAGGAAATAGACCAACTTAAAAAAAAAAATCACACATTGGGCATTGTTTCAGAAAAAGAAAAAAAATCAAGAATGGTAAGTTTTAAGAAGTCCTTGTTGAAACCCTTACAGCTGAGAAAGTCAGCAAATCTGTATTTTACTCACTTCTGAAAAAGAAAAAAATGCAATGTTCCCCATGAGTTTTTTCAATAGAAACTTTTATTTATCTTGTCTAAAACTTTTCAAAGGCTTATGAATTTTCCACATTAGGCTGCAATCACGGAGAAATAAATTTGTTTCTGTGACTTTTACTGTCTTTACTTTGCTCCATAACTTCTGAGATGGTCAATAATTTACAGTTGAAAAATAAGGTTATTAAAACCTGTAAGAAACATGTGATTGCATCAAAGGATTAGGATCCACGATACAGAACCAAAACCACAGAAACACCTCTGCACAAGCTCTCACTTCAAACCGCACTCTGGCAACTGAAGAGCGAGTACCCATTGGTCACTTCACTTGTGTGCTGAAGCACACAGATTACATAGCACACACATACATATATAGTCCATCCAGGACTAGCATTATGCATAGGAAAAAAGGAGACAGGAAAGAACTATTTGAGTAGTGACCAGTTCTGCCAAAACTTGGTACTCCAAGTACACTGAGATACAGTAATCAGTAAATAAGACTAATTTTCTAATTAGTATTTGCTGGATGTTGCACTTGCATTTTTTTCACCCCATATCTCCTTGGTGGACATGGCCAAGGAAGCTTTGCTTAGCTCTAGGGCGGTTTTACATGAGGATTAGGCATCCAAGCTCAAGAATAAACCAGGATAGACTGAAGATTCTACAATGTTAAAATGATTAGCCTATAACCTAAAAACTTTGCATTTTATATAAAAAAAGTCTGCCATCGTATTCATAGATTGGGAGGTTTGAGGCAAAATGATATGCATTATTATTGTGGATCAAACTTTTTTTGATAAAAATGATGTGTTATTGTGTCCTAAGTAAAAATATAAACTGAAAGGATTTGCTGATATGCCAAGAGGTTTTGTTCAATTTTGGGCAAAGCACATGTAGAAATACACCTTCAAACTAAAGAGCACTCAAGAAAGAGAAGTGAGAAAGATGATACCCAAAGCCTATAATCTCTCATAAAGAATTGTAAAAACGGATGTCTAAGAATTGCAATTAGAGGTAATAACCTCTCTTTTTAAAGAAGAGACAAAAGAGTGGGAACAGTTTTTAAATATGTAAAAGGCACTTCTTCAAATGAAAGAGAATAATCACATCTTTGGAAAGAACAGGAAACAATGGGTCTGAACTACAAAAGGGAACTTCTAAGCCAGACATTGGAAATAAATTTGCAGTGATAAGGCTGGTAAAGCCCAGCACCAGCATGTCAGAGTGGGCTGCTGATTCCCTGTACTGGGTTTCTTCACAGACAAGACAGGTTCACGTCAGGACTGATGTAAACATAACAGGTCCTCTCCTGGCACAGGGAACCTGGTGACTGAACTTGGTGTCTTCCCAACATATTTGTCTGCCGCTATTTACTAACACAATTTTCTTGTTTCTTGACCGTTCCCATCTGCTCAGGCAGAGCTAGCTCAACCCAGCACTCAGTATCAACCAGCCGGACCCAGAGTTCAACTTTCCCGAGGGAAAGGGCTCTGCCTGCAGATCGCACTCTCCTCACCCCAGCCTACGGGGTACAGAGCTGCAGTACGGCTGCCCCTGGACCACCAACACTGCTTCTCCATGTAAAGGAGAAGTGTTTTGGCCTGGTAGTCCATGAAGGGCATCGACAGCCTTGCTCAGCTGTGAACATTTACACCTACCAGTGCAGCCAGTGCAGCTCCTCTACCCTTATGCTTGAGCAGGAATAGCACACAACGTGTGCATTGGCGCTCGGACGGACGTTAAGGACATCTGTCATCTTTTATGCAAACAGTTGCTAGAAAAGAAACTAAGCATACCACCCCTAATCTATCAGAAAAGAAAACTTTACCTTTTTTACAGCTTTATGCATTATAAGCATCTCCCAATCAACTCTGCGGCCACAAACTCTGTGGAAAATCACCTGTCAGCGCGCTAAGATGGTTATCTTGCTATATACCTTTCGCAGGATGTGTACGTACTGAGAGGCTTTCATTAAGCAGCAGGTGAGGAAGATACATTTATGAGCTGTGGACTGAAGATCTGGAACATGCCAAATATACTTGCCACAGAAAGCTCATGAACAAATAGGCCTGTCACCACCCTACATTCACCCCCGTGAGATTCCACAGAAAATTTACACAGAGCTCACAGAAGTGAATTTACAACAGTGAATAATTTGATTTGATTTTGCTTGTTGCTAGGAAATCAGACCAGTTTGAAATCTGCTGGCCTCCAGTGAGAAGGGAGGAGAGGTGTTACAGGAAGGCATGGATGTAGGATGGGTAGTCAAATTCTTGAAGTTCAGCCAGGTGTGGCTAAACTGCAATGACTAAAATAGTGCTGGCACCATCAGTACAATGATTTTAGAAAGCTTCCGATAATGCTCTACTAATTGGGACAGACATGCAGCTATCAAAATGTGGTTGTTAGGGTTAGGGTAATTCCCTCATTTCATTATCCCCTATTACTCTCCTACTTATTCTGTAGGAATATAATGTCAGTGAATGGGGCTCATAATCCAGCCTTCAGAGCACAATTTGTTTGTCGTTATTCACTGCAAACATTTCCCTGAGAAGTATTAAGACAATGAAAGTCCTCGAGCACTGATCTGGATTTCTGTTCTTCAGTCTTTCTAATTTGTTGTAAGGAAGTCTGAGGCCTCAGAGAGGGATCCTGAGCATGTTCCCCGTATGACTGCACTACATTACATTTCATGCAGCCCAGCTGCTGTTGTAAGAGTTGCATCTACCTTTGGGTTTGCGGACCAGAACATCTCAGGGCAATCTCATGCAACAGAGCCATTGTGCTGATCCATCACATATTTGCAGCCCACATTTTAGATGACCTGGAAAGAAGATAAAGTTATCTGTACCAAGTAACTTGCCCTAATCTGTCTACATCCTGCCATGAATTATTGTAAGATTTTATAATTAACTGCACAAACAATACTGTAAATGTACATATCATTGGATCAAACATAGCAAAACTAAATAATTTATACCCCAGTACACAGCAGGCAGCATTTACAGAGAGTGGTTACTTCACCAGAGATAAACAGGGTTGATCAAAACCATGGAGAACAAACTGAAGGAAGTGTGAACAATTCTGAAAATAAATTTAAAAAGAAAAGAGGAGCTAATTCCCTTACATGCAATAAACTGCTCTAAGAACAGGGCAATATCAGAGGCAATGGGAAATATGGAACAAGGAAAGGAATTAATATGGTGCCATAAATTTTGGGATGAAAGAGCAGAGAGGATTAACAATCTGTTCGGCAACAATATTCTTTCTTAAAAGTTCAAAAGAAATGGCAAAACGAGCCAATGTAATCCAACCAGGCACAGCAAGAAGCAGCAGAAAGCTGCTCGGGCTCTGGCGGTCCTGAAGGAAGCAGCAGCAGGTTTTAGCAGAGGAACTTTGTAGAGGTGAACCTAATGGAAATGCATGAGGCATGCACAGAAAATGTTACAATGCATGGACAAAAACAGTAAAATAAGAAGAGGGCAGCTTCTCATCACCCCATGGAGAAGCAGACACTAGAGCATGGATATACAAGAAGATAAGCTCACTTTTCCTAATTTTCTCTCCCGGACTGCATAGAGGTAGTCCATGGACTAATGGACAAAAACACTGATTCATTGCATTGATTCTGAATATAATTGGCAGTGCTACTAAGTTTGAATCTAAGCTCAGCCTAGCTGAGACCTGTTAGCACTTACTTACCGGACTTGTAAGTGTCCCCTTTCAGCGGCAGTGGTCCACAACTGATATTCTTGCTTGGCTGTCCTATCTTCTCCTAGCCTTGCTGGGAAGCACATGAGGACTGAGCTTCCTGAGGAGGAAGGAAAAGGGCTCTTGGAAAGCTGATTTTGAAGAGAAGGCGTAAAATGATTTGAAGCCTCACACATTTCATAGGGAGGAGGGAAGAGACCCTTGGAGAAGATGCAAAGGACTGCATTTCCTCTCTTTCTATCACCAACTGTTTTACCAAAGCACAGGAGTTTTGTGTTGGTATACACAAGCCTCCGACCTTTACAGAAATACAGAGAAAGTAATGGCATGGTGCAGTATAATCCATAAGCAACTACCTGAGAAACTGGTGAAGAAGGTAGATAAAAAAAAAAAAAAAAAAAAAATGTTATGATTAGTTTATTTAAAGGTATCCTTCTACAGTGATAATTGAGTTTCCCATAAGAAAAGTAAGGTTTGGACTTTTGTTCAGAGCTCGACAAAACTTTATTTGAAGTCTCAAAGATTTGTTCACACAGGCTTACCTACCTACAAGTACACAACTACTTAAAGCAAACATTCTTACTGCTTATCACTTCATCTTCAGTCTTTGACAAACATTGGGTAATTCTTAAAATTGTATGAAATAAGAAAAGAAACAAAGGCCTAGAGAAAGATCAATGATTTATCCTAAAATGGTAATATATAGCATACAGCAAGGAGTTGGGACATTACTGAAATGAGTGCAGGTATCCAGGCATTACTAGTTTACTAATCTAATAGATTCAGCCATATCACTGAATTCAAAAGTAATAACTGTTTTTATTTTTAACATTTTGTTACCCTCATCAACTCTCCAGGAACGCCCTACAGAAGACCCATTCTGGGAAAACTTCAAATGACTAAAAATCTCATGAAGATGGTCATGGGAGGGGACTTTTTACACACCTCAGAGTCTTACAAAGTCCAAATAACCCTTGTAAAGTGACTACAAAAATATTAGCTCTAGTAATTTCGTTTTCTTTAGCTTTGTAAAGATAAAAGTCTTTCTTGAAAGTGAAACTAGTATTTTTTAACCTAATTTCAGCCACTGCTGCTTTGAAGCAAGAAGTCAGTCATTTTCTAAAACAGCGAGTGGCACTAAGGAGCCTCGATAGCCAACTTCAGCCTAAGCAGTTCATAAGCAACAACTACTGGAACCTTATCTAGCTACATCTAGGAAGGCTCACTCAAGGTAGCACTCTCTTTAAATATCAGCTCTTGGTCCTCCTAGGACAGGATACAGGGCTGGATGGAGCTTTAGGCTGAAACAGCATGATCATTCCAAGGCTTATGGGGGCAGTGCTATTAATATAAGAAAAACAGGCAGACCTCTGATATGTCCCACACAGTTGACTTCAGCCTGCTCCTATCACCCTTGCTAGCAGGGTGGGCACCACAGTCCCATGCTGGTTATATGGTCAAAAAACATTTCCCTTTGCTAAAAAGAAGAAAAAGAATATTGCATTTTCTTTTCTTTCTTTTTTTTTTTTCCCCTTCCTTTCCAACATCATATTTTTGCTCAGAATTTTAAATAATAACATACAAAAAAAAAAAAGTAAATAGTTCTCTACATCAGATGGTAGTTCTCTACACGCCACTTATCCTGAAAGACCCAAAGATTTTCCATAAGTCTAATATTTCTCTGTCTAAAGAAATGTGGGCATTCAGTGGCAATCTGACCCTTCTAGTGTCCCACAACAACATGTGTGGACAGTCCAATACGGCTGCATCTGTGCTGCTGTGCAACGCTCAAGGACCGTGCTGAGGTCTGGTGCACCCAGCTTATTATAAATTTAATCCAGGTTTGTGACTGGCAAGGGCTGCTAGGGAGGACTTCATGGCTTCTCTGGATAAGATCCTGCTTTGTCTTGTTTTTCTACTTGATGTCATTACTGCAAGCACATACAGATAACTAGAATCCTGCGACCAATGTTCTCTACACTGCTCTAGGCTGTGCTTGTCGTGGGAAGTTTCCCTGCCAGAAATCTCAGCAAAAACAAAGAATTAGCCAGGGAGGCGCTCATGAAGACAGAAAACATAGAAAGAAGTTTATTTTGGTTCCAAGGTTGTCCTGGAGGGTGGGGACAGAAACTCCACACAGCAATATAGACACAGTCTATAACATATGAGATACAAAGACAGGCGTGTGTTTAAGCATTGGCTCTGTACTACCCTAACATGAAGCAACATGGCTAACAGAAACTACTATAGACTGACCATGCCACCATGAAACAAATACATGCCTAAATAATCTGAGAATAATTCTAAACTAGTTTAAACCATGTTGATTTTAAGACCTGTCCTCTGCTTAAGATACAACACAGACATCCAAGAAGAGGTTTTCATTCAGAAGAGCTTTGTAGTAGGTCTGATCAAGATTCCAGACTCTCTGGTAGGGATTTGGCTGAATATGGATTTGTGAAGGTGGAGGACTGATACAGAAAGAATGAAATGCAAAAGATAGGAACAGAGGTCCCTATCTTGAAAAAAGCTTAGGGAAAGAAAACTTTGGCAGTGTAAAGAGGAAAATTCTCTCTCCCTTTGAGTCTTCAAGAACAAAAAGTTTTGATGTCTTTATTCACAGAACTATGTGATTTGCCTATCTGGCTCTCTCACCGGTTTCTCTTCCTTCTACATGACTGAATTCTGGTATTTATCTGGAGCAAAAAGCATCTCCAGGTTTTATCATCATCTACATACTTGTTTGTTGTCTTTTTTTTCCCTTAATCTGTAGACCCTAGGGCTGTATATTCATAAAGCAATGAAATAACAAACATAGGTCTCTGACATCAGTTTTCCAGTCCTATGTATGACTATCTGAATTTATGTGCATAACTTCATCAACTTTTAAATCTACAGGTCAGAGCACAAATCATGTATCAAAACTCTCAGTCTACATCTTAGGCAATCGCGAAGCACAAAGGTTGCTCTTAATCTAAAAAAGAAGTCAGCCATGCATACAGACACAGTTAGAGGAAACACAGAAATGGCAGTACGCTTCCCTTAAATATAATACAAAATAAGACTTCTAACCTAAGTTGGAGCAAAAGGAGAGAAAAAGAGCAAAACAATTTAGAAAAACACAGAAAAATGACTGTTGATGGAATTAACTTTTTGCTTCAACAGTTACAGCTAAGTAAGGAAAAGCACTGCTCAGTTTAAGTGACCAAAACAAAATTAAGTATTAGACAAAGGTTAGATCTAGTTTGCTTAGAAATATGGGGTCAACTTAGTGTACCTGCTTTAGATTAGATAATAAAACTTTGTTTATAGCAAAGTTTAAACCTAATACATTTGTGACTGTCAGTTTCATAGCATCTTAGATCTTAACATGTCAGAATCAACATTTTTCTCTTTCTCTTTGTTATACTGCTTTTGTATTTCTTTCATGCAACATTTTTTCTGCATTATTTTAATTAGTTCACCACATTTTGTGAAAAACATTTTCACTAGAGCTCTTTAAAATCAGTATTTATGCTCAGGCTATTTGGGACTCACACTTTGACTCATTTTGTTCACAACTCACCTCTGGTGATCAAAGTTTTCTTTAGATCTATGGTTATAAGGAAAACCAGGTGCTGGAAAGAGTTTTAGATTAGCAGCTCCCAAAGCCTCTTTCTATCCATCCTATTTCCCAATGCAGTTGTTCTTGCTGCATGCATATCTATCAAGCTGGCAACATTGCCTGGGGTGCCAACCTACCAGTGAATTTTTGTGCTGTACAGCAGAGACAAAATAGCTCTAGACACAAAATTTGCTTCTTCATACTCTAGTGTTTCTTTATTCTGCATGTTTTATTTCCCTCCTGAAATTTTATGACACAGGATAGATATACTGCAGGTTAAAAGATAGTAATCAGCCTAGTTGCCTTGCTCAATACAAACCTGCCAATACATACTATTTTCTCCACATGTTTTTGCCTGGTAAGCAGGCAGAAGGCTGTCATCAAGCCATGTCTTTTCACAAGGACACCCTGAGGTTCACTTATGAGAATTCTCACACATTATCAGACCATTTCTCCCATCTAAGCTTTTCTAAGGCTGCAATAAACTTCAGAATATGTTCAACTCAAGGTCTTGGACTTCCTTGTGATGTTGCAGCAGCTACTATACTAATGAGAAAATAGGACTTCAGTTTCCAATGAAACATCCACAAGCTCTTATTAGCTTGTGTGCATCATTCTCAAAAAGCAACCATCTCAATAAATGTTCATATTTGTTATGGTAACTTCAAACTCTTTTGCTGAAGAAAGTAAGATCCACAGTGAATGGAAATAGTCATACTACTGTGCCATAATTGCATATTTTCTTTTCACTCAGAAGAGCTCCAGTTAAATGTTAAGCAATTCATGTTTAAATCTTTTTCCCTTTTTCCCTTTTTGTTCCTAGTCTTAATTGTTCAGTGCCTCACCCCAACTATTCTATTGAAAAAGAAGACAGTGTGAGTAACTAAGGCAGAAATAAGACATACACCAAGCTGCTACAATGAATCCATGAACTGATGAAATCTAATTTCAAGCCCTGGGCAGTTTTTCCTAATTTGTTTTCTATGTATTTTCTACATATCTGCTAATTCATCCCACCAAAATCTATGAATTTTGAATCAAAAACTTCTATAGGGCACAACCTTCCTTGCACCTCACACTGCCTCACATCAGCAGCTATTTTAGATCAGTGGTGACGGTTCCACAAAGACAATTGCCCATATGTCCCCATCTTCTATAAGATTAATGTATTAGCCTTTCAGAGCAAACAAGCAGTCTTGTTTGCAAGCAATCTCTGAGCTATCTTCTATTTCATGACTCTTCAAAAGAGCTCCTTGGATTTACTCTCAACAATTTTCAGCTCATTCTGCATCTCAGAGCAAGTTGATTTTTACAGCTCATCCTCCATTTTAACTCAGAAGCTCAGAACTTTTCTTTCATACTTTCCCCTCCTCCTTCTATGTAATCATTAGCTGTCCACTATTCTTTCCTAGTTCTAGTAATGATCTAGTTCAGTAATTATCTTGTAAGAAGCTGAAAAAATTTAGAAAAGCTTACAGTCTCTTCCCCCTTACTTGCAATTATACTGTCTCAAGCCCGCCTTTCCACAGAACATATCTGCTTTGCTTTCCCTTGTACATACAATATTCCCATTTTTAATGGAAAACTGAGAGGAAGTCCCCTTCTCAGCCTTCTAGTGAAGGCTTTATCAATTTTCAAAGATTTTTAGTGAGGACGATCAAGAATTTGGTTTAATTCTCTTGTCTTTTAAAATTTAACATGTCTGTACTGTGTTGCACCAAACCAGTAGACTGCAGACACCCTGTACCATCACAAGCTTTTGGTAATTATTTATATTATCAGAACTATCAGACTGCAAGCCTGTGTACTTTTGGTTGCATCTGCTAACGTGGCACACTCCGTGTCATTGCCACCATGCCAGCGTACTGCACTTGACCTCTAGCATGTAGTTTTGGTCACAAGTATGCAATAAATATTTCCTTTCCTAAAAAAGATAGGTTATTTATTTCCATTTTACCTCTATACATAAATTATTTATATAGTGGAAATTATTTCCCTACTGTATAAACTGAATTACCATTAAAAAGAGGTTTTTTTTTTTTTTTTTTTTTAACTGCCACACATTCCCTTTACACCTTTCTGCCCGACCAACCTGTAGTGGGATTCAACCACGATGCAGACGTCCCAGTCTCTTCAAACAGATTTGTCCTCACTGCTTTCAAAATAATTCGGCTGTATCGCAAGCGTATCTGCTTAGCCCCTCGGTAAATATTTTCACTACGTGTCTTGGGGCTCTGGTGAGGTGGGTTTGCACCTTCCACCTGTGCCGTTCACTCCAGTCCCCGGAGCGGCTCCACCGCCACCACCTCCTCGCGGGCCGCGTTGCGCTGCTCCTGCCCGCTCGGCTCACCGCGCTGGGCAGCCTCTCCAGGCATCCCCAACCCTCTCTCCCTGCCGTCAGCTCTTTAATATCATCCAGGACGATTTAGTCTTTTCCCATTCCAACGCTTGGAGAGGAGTTGGTTTTGTTTTGCAGCCTAGTGCATTTTGTTTTCCTAAGCCTCCATCAGGATATGCCATCTAAATTTTCCTCAGTTTTGGATGCCTGAGCCCTGCTGCAAGGTGTGTTCCTTCACCAAGATATCCCCCAAACCGTTTCTTTTACTCAGTTGTGTTACGAAGACGTCAAACCTGTTTCTTCCCCTTTCCTTCTGGAAACCCGACCATTTTTTCCCAACTTAATTTCTGCTTCCTCACAGCTGCCTTGCCTCCGGCCCAGTACAGTTTTATCCATCGATCCAGTCTGCTCCTGCCGTTCCCTGCGGCTCCCCGGGCAGAGCCCATGTCCGCTCCTGCGCAGCCCCCCGCCATTTGCTGCCCTCCGGCTGCATTTTCAGCCCCTCTGGGACTTCTCCTCCCCTTTCTCACACACAAGCTCCCTCGGGGGAGCACGACCGCCCGCTCGTCACACGCTCGCCGGCCCTCACCTGATGACGCCAACGCTGTCCGCACCAGCATGGCCATTTGCGGGCGCCAAAACCAGTTCAGGGCTGGCGTGGCGGCTGCGAACGTGAAA